>JAUELC010278034.1:0-10228 GCA_031471745.1 Cryptochiton stelleri
CGCCAAGGGAGGGTCGCTCGGAATAAGCTCTTGACTAGCGGAGATGAGCTGAATTAGATTCGCTTCCACACTGCAGTGGTTGTTCAATATGTATCGAACGTACCTGTGTTGTTGTTGTAAGTTGCATGGTTTGATTCTGTATCGTTAGCGAAAATTTGATAAGTGAAGCTTTCTACTGTCTCTCTTTACCATTCTGCAAAGAATCTAATTTTTTGCTGCTCGGTTCAGTTGATAATTTTTATTGTCAGTAAACCGGAAGTCTGTCGATAGGTGGATTGTTTCTTTTTTTAGTGGTTTTGATCCATCTAAGGGGCTTAAACTTCCCGACAGAATTTCATGCAACCTGTTGGGTAGGACCTATGTGGGATAAAGCTTTGCGCTTCTGACAATCGCCCAGCCTCGTAGTCCGGATAGCCATGGTTTTATTATTTGTATGAATGTATGATCAGTAAGCGAATTAGTTATTTCACTTACCCAAGAATCGTTTTTTACCGAAGTGAAGAGTGCACTTGTGTACGTTGTAGTGAAGTGTTAGCTGAGTTCCGTTCAATGGCATCTGAGAATCAGAACAAAAATATATTTTATAAAAGGTTAGATTAACAGACGCTTCAGTCTGCGTTCCAATGGCATCTGAGAATCAGAACAAAAATGTATTTTATAAAAGATTAAATCAATATTCTTCGATCCTTGACACAGGGTTTCAATAATATCTGGCTTAGGCGCATCGCTAGCCTATAATCTAGAAGCCTTTCACCAATTTATCTTAGT
Organism: Cryptochiton stelleri; assembly: GCA_031471745.1. Taxonomy (NCBI): domain Eukaryota; kingdom Metazoa; phylum Mollusca; class Polyplacophora; order Chitonida; family Mopaliidae; genus Cryptochiton; species Cryptochiton stelleri. The sequence goes on from JAUELC010278034.1 coordinate 769, forward strand.
TCCTTTCAATTGATTCTAAGAAGTATGAAAGACGCAACAAAAAACGTTGGCCTTGAATCAGGCATCTTCTCCAACCAAAGATTTCACTCTGAGCTAGTCCTACTTTCCATTAAACCTTTGGCGGACTGTGTGTGCTTCAGAGCAGAATATACAGTAACGCATGAATTGGCTGCCTCGAATTCGACAGGCAAAAATCAGTTGGCACGGTTTTGACAGACCAGGCCAGTCGCGCTAGAGGTATTCTACTACCTGTTTGAGGTACCACAAATACATCACACCCTTCGCCAATTGCCAAATGGCTCTGTATTGTCAGTCAATTTCGGATTTCGAATCGATCAGGGAAGGTGATGCCATTTTGGTTTCATGGAACTTGGTTGGCTGGATATAATTGCTGGGAGAGTAGATTGGAATAAAATCTATGGCTAGCAAATATGTGAGTCTAGGTGTATTAATAAGCTTAGGTAGGCCTACATCGAATGCAACTTTAAAACAAAGGAGCCGTTCGCAAATTCAGGAGAACTCCAGATAAAATTTTCAAAGACTACGAGTGGAAATAGCGTTTTCTGTCGTCTTTATCAGGCAACGTAACATAAGTGAAATGACCTTAAACTAAATAAGGAATTCTCATTCTGTTTTTGGTACCATGTGATTTGTATAATAAATACTATACTGTATAGCATTTATTAACAAATCATATGGTAAGAGCTGGATATTATGTTGGCCTACTAACAGGATGTTCAGAACATGTTTCCGTAGAATGCTCACATTTCCGGATGTTCTGTAATCGGCCCATTAAAGAAATGAAATGATTCAAACCAAATATGATGTACAAAAACCACGTTTCCGTAGAATACTCACATCTCCGTATTGTCCATCAAAGAATGATTTGACCCAATTAACGGCTTTTCCAATAAACTCGTCCAGATGAGTTTCCTTGAGGAGAAGGTTAGTGAGAGAGGGCAGGGCGGCTGACAGGAGACTTGACACCAGCTGACGTTTCTCGGGCTCCCTGGTCTCAGGGACCTCCGCGCTCATCAACGGGAGGAAACCCTGTAGGAGTACCAACACGACCAACGATCCGTCTGCAACAACAACAACAAAAACAACAACAACATTATTACTGGTAATAATATAAGCACAAATCTGTCAACGTAAAGTAGGAAAACTGGAAATTTAAAAATAGGAAAAATGAAGGAAACCACCGTACACGTCACTGACACCAACCCGCGACAAGATACAAAACAACTTAGACAAGCACAGGACCCAAAATTGTCGCGTGTATTTTCTATACAAAGTCAGGGGTTCATAGAAGTCCATTCTCACACCCAATAGATTTTAGGTATTCAATATTGACTAAAATTGTTGTTCAATATAGAATTGAATTTGTTAATATTTTGAGATCCAATTTGTCATTACCCAGAATTGATTAACACAGAAAGTTCAGGCTGACCATCTTACTTTTATTTCTGACAGATCTTATTTAATTTCTGACAGATCTTATTTCATTTCTGACAGATCTTATTTCATTTCTGACAGATCTTATTTCATTTCGCAAATAAGGTTTTTGCTATCTACCCGTTTATTATCCAATTTCAAATTGAATTTCCGTGAAAATATTGAATAAATCGATATAGTAAAGGGTAATTTTTTTTGCTAAAATTGAATATTTTAATCAATCTACGGACCTGTTACTGACCTAAAGATTTGACTTATATGAATCACTGCAAGAATAAATACTCTATCATGAATTCAACTCTCGATTGTGTAAGTATAAAATCAAAACATTTCGAGGTTATGTATGTATAGGCCTATCTACTTACAGAATTGTTTCATGTTATTAGTCCTTGCCGCTCTTCGAAAAGACAAAGTTTTCTTCGATAACACGGCTTATATCTCCGCGATAACCCAATTGAAGTGTGTGATATTAACACATGGTTTCTGTAACCATACCAGTTTGATCACGTAAGTTTTTGTTTTTCCATGCTCAAGTTTGCGACATTTTTTTAATTTATTTGTTGAGTTATATTTGCTTGAGTAAAGTCGTACTCAAGGGTATTTCACTTATATGATGTCGTTGCGTTAACGGTGGAACCGTCACGAGTTGGGATCTTTAAAGTAATATCTGATATTTTTAATTTGTTGTTTTAAGGAAAATTGAGGAAACAATTAAACGACCCGTGTCGTAAATGACTGGTTGTAACAAAATGCCACGTTGACCCCATTTCGCCTATCTCCGGTAACTTCCGTCCCCTTCGATTATCGCCTTTTGTGTATTGAATGGCCATTTTAAAAACGATTTGCGTCATATTTGGCGCTATGGTCAAAACTTGCTTCTAATGGAGTGAACGTATCCTATATGACATCAGGTGCATACCACACCAATAAAAATCAACATAGAGCAGATAACAACAGAGAAAAATAGGAAAATAAAACAGAACTAGTTATCATAACATTACGTTCAGCAGGCAAATTACAACTGGAGAATCAAGTCACTTGAACAGTTGAAATGGCACCATAGGTCGATTGATCAGGTTACGCTATGGAGTTCATAAACTTATTCAAAGTACCTAGTCATTACCCACACGGTCAATAACCACAGTAAATCAATTTGACTGTTTTATACAAATACACTTCGATATGACGATCAGTTTTGAGTGTACTTGGCTGTCTTAATTGTCCGTGCCGAGAATGAGGAGATTGGATAAATGCTGGTATAATTACACATCAAAAACTTGTAGTCCCTCCTTAAATTGAACAATTGTCCCTGCCGGTTGAATTCAGAAGCAAATGAAAGGCGTTTCTTTAAGAGTTAAATGGGATAGATATAGCGGTGTTATGCCAATAAAAGCATAATGCCAGTTAAATTGCGAGGGGAAAACATACAAAAATAAAGTTGGTGTATAACGATAGCTCGTATTGAGCAGTCTTAAAAAACGGCGTTCTCAGTTTGAAGGATTAGCTCGTAATCTCGCGAGAGCAACATACAGATTTCCATTGTATGGTGGACACTTCATACCATATTGAACTTATGACTCTGTAACATTCACTATTATTCAATTTATATCGGACATGACCTTGATCATTTGTATATCAACTCTTCACGTGACTTGATTCTCCAGTTGTAATTGGCCCTTTCGACCTAATTCTTTGATAAATAGTGCTATTTTAATATCCTATTTTCTTTGCTGTTGTCTGTTCTATGTTAATTGTTATTGGTGTCGTATGCACCTAATGTTATATAGGATACGTTTATCTTTATTATATGCAAGTTTTTCCCATAGCCCAAATCGCTTTAAAATGGGTATTCAATACACACAAGTCGTTAATCTAAGGAAGCGGAAATAACCGGAGAATGGCGTTTTGGAAAAAAAATGAATCTTGAGAGATCTACATAAAGCATTTAATTGTATGGTGGGCTATTCACGCCACGTCGTTTTTGTTCGTATAATTTGAACTATTTTTCAATAATTACACACCAAGCTCATTCATAGGCCTAATAATAGTTTGTCGGTGTATTAGGTGGCTCTCTATTATATAGTTGATTTAAGTGGATATTTAATAATCATTTTAAGTTTTATGAAGGTACCACCTACAAGACATGGACAGTCTATCACACAATTTTTGCTTAATGTTGCTTTAACAAGACCAGGACAAAATTTCCACACAATTGCTTTTTTTTATTTTTGGAAACTGCTATATAAAGTGTATCCACTCAGACTCATAGTATTAGTCAAATAGTGGACAGAAAATTGTACATAATATAAGACCAAGAGACAAAATTGGATATAAAATGGAGGTCGTATTTGACAGAGTCATTAAGGTTCTAGTTGGAGATTCGATATTTTTTTATAATTGGACCTAAAAAACCGAAGTCTTTACAGTTAACAGTTGTTCACTGTCGGTTGATGTTAGAAACAAAAGACGCGCTTCTGAAAAAGTTTAATTGGATCATTACAGCGGAGTAATGTCATTAACATCGATGTGTGTTTAATAACTATAGGATATGGTGTGACAGGAGAAATAAATCGATATTTAACTGGCTTATTACATTAAAAGACTACCCGTTTTCACAAAGTTTTCCCTAAAATTGATGAAGATGAAGAAGATCCGATGATAGCAATTTTAAGCGAATTGTATTTTGCAAATAGGAAGGTTAAAACGTATTGCAAGAAGCGAGGCAATATAATGTGTAGACCCTCTTACAGTGAAACATGGGTTTACCGAAGCTCGGGTATATATCGATCCCTGAATATACCATAAACCTAAATATACCACAAACTGGAATATACTGACCCCTGAATAGACTAGAAACCTGGGTATAGTGATCCCGTCATATACCAAACACTTGACTGTATTCAACTCTGAATATACCAGAAACATAAATATTCCAAAAAGACCCGTGAATAGATCAGAAACCCGAGTATAGTGACCCCTGGATACACCAGAAACCTGAGTATACTGACGGACGGATGGACGAGTGGTAAACCATTAGTCTCCACGGGTAAAACGACCGGAAATGTCAGTGAATTCTTTTTTCCTTTTCGAGAAATACTCAAAACCCAAAACCCAAAACTCAAACGACTACATCAACCAGATTATAGGCAAGTAATTGTGCACGTAGTTATACTGGATTCCTATATAGCCTGCGGTTTGTCAGCAGCAGAGATTGTTTGCTCTGTTAGGAGATTAGCATTATGTTCTTTAATACAAATGTCCTCAACGTTTATACACCTTCTTTTTTAACCAATATTGGCCGTCTTTCTGTCAGTTTGGTTTTTGTCGTGTCACGTGATAAATGAAATCAAATTATGGTGATATCGTAAGACGATGCTGACGTGAAACTGATTAAAAACCATCTGTTACCGGAAATCTCACGGAATAAACCCAAATCAGGTTAATATTACCATAAACATACAGCTACCCTGACAGTTCTTAATAAAAAAGGACGAGTTGGCATTTTTCAGTTCAACCTTTCGAGTTGCGTCCAGATCTGTTGACCATTGACGCATTTTAAAGTAAGTGGTAATTGAAATCGGAATTGATATTTCACATAGAAAAAACTTTTGATAATGATTTATTTATTCATTAAACAAATTTAAAAATGGGGGTCTACCATTGTTTCCTTCATTTATTCATCTACCCATGCGCAATGCGTTCCTGCCAATGACATATATATATATTTGATTAAGCATCACTTTAAATTATAATTACAATAATTAAGCTATCACTTATTCAATAGATTCAATAGGTTAATATAGATTAACCTTTCTCACAAAAATCACAATTATAATTTATTACTGCATTATTTGGCGAAATAAACGAAACATATGTGAGAGCTTCCTGTACCTTGGTGCTGTCTGTGGTAATGGGCAACACTAAGCCGATTTGTTGTGGATTTCTCACTGTACATTTGCAAATTTTGTCTTCTTATACCCTGTTTGGCGTTATGTACCCTACTCGTCTTGATCTTGTCGTTGTTTGTTGCTAGTGATGTCGATGGAGGTTTCCTTTACCTATTGGCACAACTTCAAATGAGTGAAATAACCTTAAGTACGTGGTAAAACGTACCCTAATTAAACATATAATTATATAGATTATACAAAGTATATATATAAATATTATTCTGAAGTTAATTGCACATTCTGGATAATTACATCGTCTGCCGGTTGGAATTTTGGGCTTTCTAAAATATTTAAATTGTGCTTTGGCGAGAGTTAAATAATTAAAATTCTTATTAAAACCTTGAAAGGAATATCACACTTTACAAAGCAGGATATTTATCAGACGAAGCCATAAGCAGACGGTTTAATACATACCTAAGGTCGCGCCCAAGGGCACGTCGATTTATCATACCGCTCTAGAACCGATGTCCCTCTCACCAATGTGGTTCACGAGTGACTCTGGAACCGATGTCCCTATCACCAATGTGGTTCCTAAGTGGCTCTAGAACCGATGTTCCAATAACCAATATGGTTCACGAGTTACTCTAGAATCGGTGTTCCACTCACTAATGTAGTTCATGAGTGGCTCTAGAACCGACGTTCCTCTCACTAATGTGGTTCACGAGTGGCTCTAGAACCGATGTTCCACTCACCAATGTGGCATCTCTAACAGAAAAATCCTATAGGATCCTATAGGATCATTTAGGATTCTAATAATCCTGTAGGATCCTATAGGATAAAATAATAATCCTATAGGATAATATAACACTTATGCAAAATTCCTATAGAATCCTATAGGATTTAGAATCCAATACGATTCTAAAAAATCCTATAGGATAAAACAAAACGGTGTTTTAAAGGATTTTTCGTTACTAGATTGAAGTATGGAATCCTATAGTATTGACATATTGTTTAACAGATATTGACACAATAAAAAAGTGAGAAATTATAAAATACTAAGTAAATCATTTTAATACAGACAATGCTATAATACTGCTCACATTGTGACTTATATCCTCTCATCAGTAAAAATAAAGAAAAAAAACTTGCTGGAAATACATTAACCACATATTAGTTCCTTAAAACAAATATATATCAGATGGAAGTACTTCGAGGTATAGTGTAGTAATCGAAAGTAATAGGAAGACTGTACTAGATCTATGGAACTTAACTACAAACTACTATGTAACAGAGCTACCATACTAGGGAGTAACAATACAGGATGGCTGCCACCTGAGAATACATAGTATTATAGCTCTTCAAAATTACCTAATGTTTGAGTGGTTATACAAAGTTTTTGCAACTGAATTCTTATTTATATGATGTATAAGTGGTTCGTTGACATACTTCTGAAATGTAAATGTCATAGAAAATATAAAGAGTAGTGTTTGCATCTCAAAAGTGTGCTTACCAACAATGTTTGAAAGACATTCAAGGTGGCCGACCAAAAACAGAACACAATTTTAATACCTGAGTTCAAAAACTTCACCGGGTTCAGGTAAGTAAGGACTATTTAACCAGTTAAACTAATTGTAAAATATGTATGGAGATCTCAGACTGTCAAAAAATCACAAATAGTATTGAAATCCAGTTGAAAATCAATCAATGTGCAAAATGGCCAGTTCTACATTGCACGAGAGCAACACTTATGCCAAGAAAGGTAAATAAAAGCACATGTACAAGATCCCACATAAAGTTAACAGATTGATAAAGTAAAAGCAGGATTGAGTTCTCTGAACTAGTCTATCAATAGTTTTAATCACTCAAAAGACCTTAATTGAGCAAACGCTGGGCAGCTTTGACACAAGCTTATCCCCAAGCTGGATGTTCAAATCAAGATGTGCAGTAGACCTGTGTTGAGTCAAGTGTCAATGAGGAAGTCAACACAATGGGTTTCATTCTCAAATATTTAGAAGTATGCTATTCACAAGACATTTGTTTGTTTCAGTGTAATTATCAAATTACCCAGAGATTTACTGTGGTAATGAGAAGTCAATAGTGTTAATAATAAACATACTTTGTGAACAAATTCACAGCCAAACCAGCAGGGTCACGCAAATACATGTCAATTGCTCATAGTAACTCATATACAAGATGGTGTTTTTCTTTGTAAAAAAAGTCATTACACTCTTACAACAAAACTAGATAAGCTTTATGCATATGATCGAAAGATAATTCTTATGTATATATCAAATTGTCTCAAATTATATGTAATGTACATTTATATTGAAATAGTTAATTTCCGAAGTAGGAGCTCTGTGATTCAAAAGATGTTTTTGAGATTTGAATGAAAGATTTACCATGTTTTATCCTGCTTTATGTCTATCAATATGTTTTTATTTGTTTCACAGATTAAATTATTTCCTAAAACAGATAGAAGGGAACGTTAGGCTCTCCCAAGAACGCTTTCAGAAGATGAACATAAATCAAACTCCCAACAAAATTTGTCTAGTAAAAAAACAACATAAAGATCATCACTAACGCGAAGGTAAATATATTTCTGTTCTATACAGACTGTTCAACGTGATATCTGGCTTGAATTAATTTTCATATCAGTGTGATCTCAATCAATTATCAGAATTACTTTTTCGAAGTATTATCTGTTTATTTAAACAGCGTAATTTTCATAAAGTATGTGATAATTCCCCTTGATTGTATTGTAATTCTCTTCATTGATCGTCAATGCATTCTTTTTCTTTATCACACAGATAACGTCAGAAGGAAGTTTGGATTTCCAGATAAAGTGATCAATGCAGCCATGAAGGCCAAGTTGGCAGGGGAGGCGAAGCTGTATAAAGTGAACCATGTATAAATGAACCGCCACCGGGACATGTAACCTTCAAAGATAAAATCACACTGGCATACGGATGTTGACTGATAATGTCATGTTCTAGATAAACTCTCAGAGAAAAGTTTTTCAATAGACCTTAATCTCGAATTGTTATACATGTATAAAATAAAATATTTATTATGATATACCTACTTGTTTTGATTATTTATTTGCGTATATTCATGCAGTATTTTTGTATATCATATGGAACTACAGGAAATCCCTCAAATTGTACGTTTTAGTAATTTTTTCCAAATACTTATCCATCATAAAATCTTGGAAGATATCAAAATCATACAGGATCTTGTTAAAACAACCTATATGATATCATATATCATTGAATAATCGTATAGGATTCCATAGAAAATCCTATAGGATCCTATAGGATACCACAGAAAAATCCTATAGGATACCATAGAAAAATTATATAGGATCCTGTAGGATACCATAGAAAAATCCTATAGGATCCCAAAGAAAAATCCTACAGGATTTTGTCCAAAACCCTATAGGATCCTTTATGATTTTTTCTGTAAGGGTTGCATTACTATATAACTCAAACAACATATGCAGACTACTATGTTAATTACAAGAGAGAAATGGAGAGTCCAATGAGGCCACCAGCTTTCTTTCTTTGTGACAGCATTTATATTTAGCACTTTTTCTCTTCTCCAATGGTTTTCCAATAAATGTTAACTTTGCGACTTCATCAACTTATCTTACAAAACAAACAGAAAATCAAGAGTATTCCTGAAAAAAAAACTACACTAAAAAAATAAGTTATTATGGCCGAACTGTCTTGTTAAAGAAATATGTTCTGCTTATGGCCGACTCTCCAGTCGGCAAACAAATGGCTGAAATCAAAGTTCAGAATGTCTTAAAACATTAACAGCAGCACAAAATGGTTCATTAGAGCTCTTTATTATGAAATGCAAATATTCTATACATTTTTTAGATAGCTAAATGATTGTTTTATTTCAAAAACAGAATGGAATTATCATTAAACCAAGGATTGTGTTTGTTTGTAACACGCATAATTAACTGAGAATTTTCCTCAGGGTACAAATATACTCGTCTGTAGCCTAAAGCAGTCTGATAAGAGCATAGAGAGAAATCCCCAATGAGAGCAATCATTTCTAAGCTAATACCAATTCAGTTAATAGCCGGAAGACTGGAAACAATCAGTCTACCG
>JAUELC010278045.1:0-10228 GCA_031471745.1 Cryptochiton stelleri
GACGCCACAACAGCTTCTTGTTTCCCCTTTGCTCCGAGAGCACCAGGGCAACACGAAGCTCCCATCAACCACCCGCCCGCCCAATGCTGGGATGTTGTCATGTATATACATTTAATATACATATAAAGCTTAACCACACTGGCACAGTGGTGTCGATTAATTCAGAATTATCTTATGTTCTAGACAAACTCTGAGAGACAAGTATTCAACATATATACACACGTTCGCATGCACCACTGAAATAAAATGTAAGCTGAGCAAATTGTGCACAAGGTATATACGACAAGGTTAGTTATATATATCATTCTCCAATTTGTATTTAATCATTTTTGATATTTGATGTAAGAGAGTGATAATGAGAAAGCTCGAAAAAAGCTTTGCCCCTATACGAACGATATTTTGTTCGGAGTTTAAAAACTGTGAAAATGAAAACTATTGATCTGGCAAATAAATCAAGACTAACAGTTAATCACTATGGACATCCCCTTCGATTTGATCCCATACTCGTTAATTAACACGCTTAATTTAAGACAAAATGTCTGGTTTTCTAACCAGTTGCGTATGTAGATAATTTGAAGGGAAGCTTTGCTCCAGTTTACTCACTGTCACTCTCCATCCATCAAATATAAAATACACTAAATACTAAATACCAACATGAGAATGACCATCTGTATAACTAAGGGCAATGTATGGTTAGCGACCAAAGATATCTATATTATTTGAATACAGTTTTTAACTTAAGTGTATACAGGCAAGATCAATCATATAGAGTATTGATACTATAGGAACCATACACGGAAGTAACTTTTCCGGATGTATAGTCATTTCTCGGGTTAGGTTTACATGTAGTTTGAATTGAGAGTAGAAAAGGGGAAAGGTTACTTCTCTGTATGTACTCTATATACAGGTATGCAAAGGACAGTCAGGCCAGCCAGTGTCCCAAGCAACACACCTGTTTATTATTTAATTTAACAATTAACGGGCGATAGAATCAAACAGTTTCGCAGAGAAACCTACATATCAATACAGTTCAAGGTTATCATATGCTTATATAATAAAAAAAAAAAAACAAATATTAAGGTTCCTCCTATAGGTATACCCTATCATTCAACGAATAGAAGTGGGTACAAATGTTGAGATTTTATATTGGAGTTATTTAAAATAAGAAATAAAAAAGGTCGCCCATAATTGCAGTTCATACTTTTCATTTTGCCCACCAGAGCTGTGACCTTGCTGCACCAGCTTTCTGCACAGGTTTGCTAAAAGCCAGAGCTCCGCGAAATCCCAACAGCTTCACAGCGCCAGACATAAGCAACTAATCAGAAACCTACAGTTTCAGGCTACTTTCGAAAGCGCCAGACATAAGCAATCAATCAGGAACCTACAGTTTTAAGCTACTTTCAAAAGCACCAGACATAAGCAATCAATTAGGAGCTAACAGTTTCAAGCTACTTTCGCAAGCACCAGACATAATCAATAAATCAGGAACGTACAGTTTCAAGCAACTTTCGAAAGCGCCAGACATAAGCAATCAATCAGGAACCTACAGTTTCAAGCTACTTTCGAACGCGCCAGACATAAGCAATCAATCAGGTACCTAGTTTCAAGCTACTTTTGAAAGCATCAAACAAAAGCAATCCACCGGCATCCTATGTTACGAAAAAGTACGAGTGTATTGTCATTGGGTTAGTGCCGTAATATATTTACATGTCAAAGTCCTTGATCTTAATAGTTCAAACTTGCTCAAAAATTAAATGAAGTAGGCCTACTCTAGGGTAGGAGATATTCAGAAAATCAAGGTAACAAAGGTCAGCCATACAACGTTGAAAATGAGGACGGTAAAACACAGTGGCAAAGTTTATTGGAATTGAAATCTCGTAGGAGGTGTAAATGACATGGTGAACAAGAATGTAAATTTGAAGTTTTCTAACTGTGACAAGAAAACCGTCCACAAAGACGATTTCATAGATGTTTGTTTGATCGGAGATATGCGCCGATAGCAGTTAAAATTCCGACAATTAATAAAAATGTGGTGTTTAAACACGGAAAATGTTTAAAACGTGGTCGGCAATATTCTCTGGTAAACTGTGGTCGTAAACTATTTTAGAAAATTTGATTGTTGTAGACCTGTTGTCAAGGAACTAACAACAAACAGTGGTCGTCAAGGAAGCCATACACATATTTTTGAAGACCTCCCCGGTTATATATTATGTATTTGCATACCCGGGATCTAAGCCCCTGAGTAAACACTGTGGTGTAGAATATATCACAAAGATATATTTAATCACAATTGATCAAGCAAACAAAAACTATCTGGCAATGAAACGACCAACGACCACACTAATGTAAAGAAAAGGACACGACGAACACCATGCGGTAAAGAAAGTATTGCAACACGCTTGGTACCACGAGGAAAGAAATGCAATGGCCACAAGTAATACTGTGAATAAAGTTATCAAAGCGTCACGGACAGACGGACGGATCTTATTTTAATACCACCAGCAAGGCAGAAACAACGTTGTTGTGGGGGAAACTTAGATTGATTGATGGTTGACGTAGTGCTCAAAGTTTTTTTCACTTATTTGACGGCTGTGTACTTCCAACAGTAAACAACAACTCAACGCAACCATAATATGAAGTATTTCCAGTTATATATTAATGTTCTGTTGAAAAAATAATGTTCCTCAAAAGCCGACGTCATGAATATACTTCAAAACATACTGACCTTAGCCAGGGTGCAAAGTAATTAAAGAAGTGATGCAATGACAATACAACTGTAAGATATGAATATTTCGGAGAGGACCATAACACGACGGCTAAGGGATAAAAGCGACGGTTGATGCAACGGTCACACCAAACCGACTTTGTTGACGCGACGCAACTGGACAGTCTTGTCCAGTCGCTTCTAGTCGGACGACGTCGGCGGGTTCCATGTCACATTGAGCCGAATACATCCGACGACGTCATAAATTATACTTACGACGACATGCTTCCTTTTATAACGTTCCACTACGATTGAACACGTCCAACTTGTTCCGACGAGTCCCGACTGGATTCGACGGCATGTCACACCAGCCCGACCGCATCCAACTACTCGTCCAGTTGAGTCGCGTCGAATGGAGTCGGCTTGGTGTGATATGGGCTTAAGACATCGATAAAGGTCTAGTGAATCGGGCAGTAGGGCGACCGTGATACCAGCGCACTGTGAAACCAGAAACAGAAAAGTCATTACCCGGGGACATTATCCAAGTTATGAACTGCGGTGACACAACAATATAATACCAATTAAATAAACATATAAAAATACAGCATATGCCTTAATTATACATATATGAAGAATCAGTCACTTTCATAGCAATGTTTCACAGGATAAAAAGTTGTCAGTTACTAAGCTAAAACAATTCTATCACCGTGGCATATAAAGCTTTTTGGATTTGTTTAGTAATAGTAAATTCACCAAAAGTAACGTACCGGTAGGAAAAAAAATCCATTCAATACTTTACATCAAACATATTGTATGAGTCAGAGGTAAGTGTTACAATTTCCAAACGAAACCCACTTCAACTACAACATGATAAGGTGTGGAATTGAGGTTTCACTATACATTAATATTGTAAGTCGTTATTTTTCGCCCAACCAAAAATCAATCGAAACATCAGGAATGTAGGTCTTCGATTCTGAACATCTGTTGAATTTGATATTTTCTAAATTCAATCGGTCTATCTGAACATAAAATGTATACACATGTGGTTTCATTCCAGCTACAAGTGAGTCCCAATCCATACAAAACTGTGACCGCATCAGAAACGTGTCCGTGGCAAGCAGTCTGTTTCGTCAAGTGCAGTCTTTGTATTTGTCTTGCAACATATGTTACATCCCACACGGCTGTGTTTCTTTTCTAGTGTTTGAGCTGTACTGCACAAAAAGGCAGTAACTTGAATATACCTAGGCTAAAACAACAACTGGCGTATCATAAAATAAAGTATTCATCTAGCGAAACCTCCAAATAATACCCCCAGTTTTATGTGATAACACGGATTAGTGATTTGCTCATCAGCGTCACGCCTATATTTGCTGCTGCAAACGTTGGTTACAAGCAGCCTTGGACCCCTTTTCTAGCTGACGATCAGGATGTGTACTTGTAATGACGTGTCAAGATAAGTATAGGATCTCTTAGGCTTGTTCACTTGCCACTTCTGGCCGAGGAGTCGTTTGGTATTGGTCGTGTTGACCATCATGGGGGGCCTCAGTGTTTTTCCCTTCAGTTTTAATCTATATCCAGACGCTTGTCCACTCACCGTGTTTAAAGATATCCTAAAAACATTTTTTTAAATAGTTTTCTTGGACTGAACTAAACTTATTTTTGATCGGCACAAATTTAAAATATGAACACTATATCACAGTTTCAAAGATTCTCACGAACGTTTGATAAATATTCCAAAATTATGGGGAATGTGAACCGTCCTGGATAAATGACACCTTCATCCTAAAATTACAAATAACTCAAATAAAGTGATGAGATCTAATCGACGAATAAAAAAAGCACTTTACCACCAGAGGTACGTTAGCATATGAACACTTTTCAACGAATCACGGTCTAAAGGCAACTGATGTCAATTTGAATAACATGAGTACAGGATAGCACGACATAAACACAGTCATCCATGATAATTCGTACATATTGAGAATTCTGTTGGAAAATAACGAATGCGGTCTCCACCAGGAATTAAAACAACACTGTGAGATTTGACAGTGTTCTCAGATTCAGGTCCTACATATGCCCTCGGGGTTCGATTGCATCTCAATGGAATCTAATATCTTGTAGAGAGAGTCAATTCAATCCTAACTCTTCGGTTTTAATCACGGAGCTGTTGTCTTGTGTGACAAAAATATATTGCTTTGAAAAATACCATGAAGCTGCATTGCAGGCTGCAAGTTCACTGTCGGGAAGCTAGACCAGGGATGAAGGTTGTGAATTCAAGAACCACATACCATATATATTCTAGATCCCAGCATAGTTTCTTCATATATTCAAAGCTCAGAAATTCTGGAATCTCATTTGGTGTGGTATCTGTAAGAATTTTGAATACCAGTCTCACGGCATGCAATCTCAACGGAGGTACAGTACACACTAACAGAGTAATGGTCTTACTTGGACGGATTGAGCTCCTAGGGTACAATGAGCAAGGATGTGTGTGGCGGTGCTGTGAATCACTTAAGCAGGTATCCACAATACTGCTGCCAACGAGTCTACTTAGTAATAAATATAAACACTATAATGTGACACACGATCAACTGTCTTTCTTCCCTTGTGATTTTGCATCCGGTGGTAAACCAACGTCTATCCAGATATGTGTATGTAACCGCCGGTATCTGATACCTTTTAATTTATATCGTATACTATTTAAACCATCACTCAATATCCTTTTTGGTACTGATCCCAACAGTTGAAACCTGAAAAGAAATAAATAATAATAATATAGCAATTATAAATTATCATTATTTCGTTACCACAATGTTCTTATTGCTTCGTAAGGAAAAGCGAAAATAACAATAACAAAGCTACTGACGCGATTTTGAGTAAGAAAAGTGTGTTATTTCATTTATTAATTTCAGAGAATTTCAGATTGGACTAAGTCGGATCCACAATTAAGACATGAGTTTAGATTTAACTTTATAAAAAAAGTTATGTTATATGTTTTTATAAACACACAGAGAAAATGCAGAGAGAAAAAATTGATTGCCTCCAACGGGAATCGAACCCGGGTCGTCCGGGTTACAGGCACATCACTATACCGACAGAGCTACAGAGGCTCACGATAGAATGTTAACCCAAATATGTGTATACTACATCGTTTAGCTCATTGGCAGATCGTGGGCGATGCTGACACTAAATGTGATTGATGAACACTTGAAGGGATGTAATAGAGATGGAAGAAAAAGCTTAAGTGTTAAAACAAAAGGTAGAAAGATTCACAGATACCCATGAAATTGTAAAAACAACTTACACTCCATCATAGTGATCGGCGGGACTTTTCTTGTGTACTATCATTTTATATTTGGCTATTGTTGAAGGTGGTCGCTGTATACGGGTGCCACTTTCAAAAATTCTGAAAAGACAAGGTTGTTAGACAAGTTGAATAATAGCCTACTGTAGCACAGACCAAATAGTCAATGTGTATATCTATTAATTATATGAGAGCTTAAAATTATATGGGAGCTTTAAAAGAAATAGGTCTGAAAATTACGTATATTTAAAAATTCAAGGTAGTAAATTTGCACATTTTTTAGCAGGATCTGGAAACTGGTGAAAAACATAAATTTCAGTCTCAATCAAATTGTAACCGCTCTGTATAAAGGAAAGAAATGCTATCGTCTGCTCATTGATTTCTGAGCGACTAAAGAAAAGTACTGGTTGTACAAAACTCGTACCTTTCTCCCATTTCGTCATCTTCTCCTCCCCATCCCCAAAACATGTTAGAATATCCATTGACTGCTAAAAAGCTTTGTACAGGCATGTTGAGGACACCGCCGGCTAATTTATCATACAACACCCTGAAGCCAAAGAAAAGCAAAATATAATGAATATGATAAGAGAGAATTGAATGGAGGGGTATTATATAATAATTCCATCCATGGACGTTAGTTTTTATAAAGATCTAGATAGAAATATCTGTGCTCTGGGAGATTGATGTAAATAAAAAACATTCTTAGCCGTTATAGGCATTGGATTTCATCATTTGTTTAGCGACTTATTTGCAATACAAACACATAACCAAATCGTTCTTTAAGTTAATATAATCAGCAGATTAGCTGTAATTTGTCTTCCCTGTGGTCTACATATCATCTGTAGGCTAACAGCTAACAATAATATAATGGTATGAGACAATTTGTTTCTTTGATTGGGTTTTACGCCATACTTAAGATTATTTCACTCACATGATGGAATGCCAGCCCAATGGGCTAAGAAACCCATCCTCGACGCTGCTCGCAACGAACAATGACAAGATACAAGACAATCACAGGACGAGATACATGGTGTAATGAGATACAATAACAATAATGAGTGCAAATTTACAGTGCTAGACGCCACAAACAGATCGGCTTAGTGTTGCCCCTTAGCTCTGAGAGCACAAGGGCAACAGAAAGCTCCCTCCAGCCACCCGTCACAAACACATATCTACGTTTTTTATGTTAAAATAATCGGCGGATAAGCCTAAAATTGCATCTGTAGGCTAACAACTAAGAATAATATAATGGTATGAGAGAAAATCTAGAGAATAACATTATGTGACTTTTTTATTTCAAAGTTCATAACACTTATATTCAGCAAACTGAGCAAAGACACTAACACAGAACAATTGACCCAATACTTTAACAAGATAAGACTATACCAATGTTCTTTCCACTACGTATAGGGGCGTGTTTTAAAGTTCATTTGCTGGTCTAATATCAATGTCCGAGGGACTACATTAACAGCGTAAAACTCGTGGAGGCGCGAGCATACTTCAGTCTAAGCTCAACGTTATCCCGTCGACTGACAAGTTTATGACCTATCGGCTTTCCATTCAGCCAAGTAAGCCAACAACAAAATATACAGACAAGTTAGACAACATCGTGCCAAAATTGATAAGGCCATATCAAATAACATATACAACGTAAGAACTGTATAACTTTCCCCCCAATTACAATAGCCTAAATTGTACACAACAATACACATAACTGTCCAGGGGATTAAACGATGGGCGTATAGACACTAGAAATCAGCGGTGCTTGGTTTTCCTATTTTTCCATATTGGTCACGCTTGTCAACGTTTTTGTCTAAATCATATTAAAAATTCTGCATGCGAATATCTGTTGAATTTCGATCTGTAAGAGTTAATTAGCTTTTGACGGCTACATTCAATTGAACGAGGAAACCGTAAATCAAATGACATTAACCGTCAATATAAAGGCTTTACTTACATATAAATATACACAAACATATACATATATATGTCGACCAAGAACTATACCCCATCAACATGAACACCGGTGACAACATAAGACAGAATAAAACGGAGCAATAGTATCATCTTCAAACTTTATTCTGCTTTTATCTATCCACTGTAGCAACAGGTTTTAAAACGTATATTCTTTTACCTTACATTTACGAAACTTGAACTTGTATTTATTTTCGCTTAATTATCACTCTTCTAACAGCTCCATCATCATGCTAACCCGCTAGTTTATCTCTATTTTTGGAATAACACAGGCATCACATATATATTACGCAATATTTATATTTTAATTTCAAATATGGCGCCGAGCTATGATTATTCTATACCACTGTAGACAGTTAGTTACTATGAAACCTTTGTCCTGTTGTCGCTATTCCTACATTAATATATCAGACCATCGTGATCCACTCGTTGAACTCTTGACTATGTACAATACTGTTTAATTTAATATTTAATCCCCACCTTATATACTAAGGATTTTTACCACGGTTTCCTTTAATTTTAACTATAAAGTAAGCCTGTATAGTATTTAAGCTTTCCTCGTCATACGTTCAGATCATTGTTACACCTGATGACGATACAGACAGTGCATCGAAACCAGAAATAAGAGTTTGCACTCATTTACGTTTTTTTTTTGTTGACGTCTAACGTCGTTCTCACTATTTCGATTATATGACGTTTTTGCATTGCCAATGTTTGGTGGAAAACCTCGTAAAAACCACATGAAATCTGCAATCACCGGAATCTTCCTTGCAGAATTAAATTCGGCCCATGAGCATGGAAGTTGAATGATTGGTTGATTGATGTTTATCGCTGTGCTTTTTGTTTGTTTGTTTGATTGAGGTTTTACGCCGTACTTAGGGTTATTTCACTTATATGACGGCGTGCCAGTCCAAAGGGTGAAATAAACCACCCTCGACGCCACTGGCAACAAACAATGACAAGATACAAGACAATCACAGGACGCCACAACGGCTTCTTGTTGCCCCCTTAGCTCTGAGAGCACCAGGACAACACGAAGCTCCCACCAACCGCCCGCTATCGCCGTGCTCAAAGATATTTCACGTATATGACGTCGGTGTACTCCAACAGTAAATAGCCACACTATCATAACCATAAAACGTACAATTTTGTGCTCCTCCAGTAATGATAGCACTACAAGGTTTGGAACATACTGCCCTTAGCCACAGGGTGAACAATGAAACCGTTGAAAGGGTTAGGAAACTAAAGAAACGAAGATAATCATTGAATAGAGCGTGCATTTTTTGTTTTATCTTAAAATGTTAATCTGGTATTTTTGAGATTTTCTTTTTGGGTTTATACTTGTTAGTGAAAGAAAGCTAGTTAACGGAAGTGCACAATTATTGCGAGCAGACATATTTGATGTATATTAGAGGTGTGCTTAGAGGTCAGTCAGTTTCAGCCAATCAGTATATCGCATTAATGCTGCATTGCGTATTTCCATCGGCGTGCGACCACAGCAAAGCAGCCTCCCATTTAACCCTGGGTTTATATTCACTAAAATGTAAGTGGTCATATTAAAAGATAAACCTTCAAACGACAACCTGTTTGGAAAATACCCGCATTTGCAAATACAGTCGTGTCGTTATCGGGCGTAATAGTGAATACTGAATCAATTTATCGCCTTTTTCTTTTTTTACCGAAAAGCTCTTTGGTGTCTCTCGTCAGCCCAATGGCTGCCCTGTCCAATATGTTCTAAGTTAACGATTTTTTTTTTATTTTTAAAAAATGTAATTGTTATATACAGACAAATCTCAATAATCACACACAGTAAAATACTCACAAATACCCACTTATTCATCCAGTAACACTTGTTGTTTTTGTTTGCTACCCCTTTAAGAAATCATTTCATTGTTTTAAACTATTGAAATATCATTTCTTCAAACATCTGAAACTTACTTATAGCCTAAACTATCCACGGCTACGGATAAATGTCTGGGAATCTTTGTACATCGGTACAGATTGCGATCATCTTCAGGAATGAGGTCGACATCATGGAATATAAAACAATGAAAGTCCCCTAAACGTAACGCCTCCAGGAAGCCAGCGTTCATCAACTTCCCTTTGTTGAATGTCGTGTTCCCCACCTGAAAATACAACACTTTTTTACTTCTTCATATATAATAATATCTCATTTACATTTACATGGAGATGTGTTAAGGGCACGTTTCAAAAACAAGAATGAGATGAATAAAGAGAAGGGATCG
>JAUELC010278056.1:0-10226 GCA_031471745.1 Cryptochiton stelleri
TAAGGTAATTGCCAGAGGTTTTCGTCCAACGAAAGTTTCGGAGTGAGTTATAAGGCCAAACGTTAACATTACGGCTTCTGGAAAATTAATTGCGGTCTGTGGCCAATGAGGGATCGAGCTGAATCAACTGCCGCTAGATGGCAGCACAACCGATGCGGCTCTGTTGACACAAGCATCAATGGCGTCATGCAGGACAAATCAAGTTAGAAACTTAGTATCTTGCAATGCCGCGAGATACGCTTTGTTGTGTGCCCGAATGCTCAAACAGAGGCGGACATGCGTGGCCAAGGAATCATGAACTCTCAAAAACCTGGCTTATTGCTATCAAACGTGATTTATGGCAACCTAAACCGAGAGCTGTTGTATGTCATCACCATTTTACAGAAAATGACTACGTGAGAGAGACACGTTATGGTACGGTAACAAAACTTATTTTTCTTTGTCTTGCATGCATTTTTAGTCAATATCAAGGTTTTGTAAATGTTTAAAAAGTGAATTTATGTCTTTGTGAGTGAAATAAAATTGTCTGTGGCGTTTATGTACCTGTGTACGTGTATATTTAGATTGACCTATTTTCTATCCCAACATATTACATGTACATAGACAAAGTAACTGTTGGTCACGTATCAGAACACTTCACATTGATTTAGGCTTATTACAAATAGAAAAAAGTGTCTTGTTCCTTGTCTTTCAGATTCCAACATTATGTGATTGAACGATGTTCAGATCTTTCATGTCAAACTGTTACAGTGTTCTATATGACATTTAATTTATGATGAGGTAGGGTAATGAATGGTGTTAAAATTGTGTTAGTGGTAGCAGATGTATTTTGACAGGAAATTTTGTTTTACCTTTCATGTTATCAGTATACTATACGGTTCAATACCTGTAAAGTAAATTTGAATTCCATTTCTAATTTTATTTTGTAATGTTTAGGTACAATTCCAAAACGAAGACAGCTGAAGACTGGTGCACTACCCAGTGTATTTAACTGGACCAAAAAGCCGTCGACTTTATCCACTTTGAGAAGGGAACGAGCACTCAAGCGTGATCAGCGGTTTGAGAGTGGTCTAACAGTGCCAGATGTTGGTAATGAAATTGAGTTGGAAGCAGAGTACAGTGCCGCAGAGGAAAACCAAGTTCTTCCGATTGAATTTTTAAAAATATCTAGAAGTACACAGACAGCACCACCAGATCCCCCTGTGTCTATAAATCGATTTATGACTGATGATAGAGCCATTCACCATTTGACTGGGTTAGAAACATATGGTAAATTTATGTTTGTGTTGTCAACCTTAGGACCAGCAGCATATGACTTGAACTATCGTTGGCGAGGCTGTCAACATTTGTCTGTTCCTGACCAGTTTTTTATGACCTTGATAAAGTTGAGGCAGTACAAATCCAACTATGATTTATCTCTTGATTTTAACACATCTGAATTTTCTGTAGCTAACATCACCATAACATGGATTAATTTTATGTTCCACCAGTGGAAAGAACTTGATCTTTGGCCCACAAGGGATCTGATATCATATTTCATGCCCTCGGACTTTAAGAAAAAATTCCCTTCAACTCGTGTCATTTTGGATGGAATGGAAATCCCAGTCCAGAAGCCAAAATGTCCATCTGCTCAACAAGCTACTTTTTCATCCTATAAGAACCGAAACACAGCTAAAGTAGTTGTTGGTGCTAGCCCTGCTGGAATGGTTACTTTTATACCAGATGCGCATGGAGGATCAACCAGTGACAGGCAGTTTGTGGAGAGGAGTACATTAATGAAACGGTGTGATAAGGGTGACAGTATTATGGTTGATAAGGGTATGGCAGTGCAAGATTTATTTGCTCCCTATGATATTTCTGTCAATATTCCTACTTTTTTAAAAAAAGGTAACCAGTTCAATTCCAAAACTTTGGCTAAGGATAGGAAAGTTGCAAGTAAAAGAGTCCACATAGAGAGACTTATTGGGTTAGCTAAAACTTACAAAATCTTGACACACCCACTCAATGCCACCGACACGGCTGGAATTTCTGAAATTTTCCCGCGAACGGCTAATTTTGCCTTTCAGATTTCCCGCGATTGCATATCGACGGCGAAGCGGTCTGATCGAGGCCGTAAGGCCGAGATATGGGGGTAGGTGAGTGAAGGGGGTTCCCCATTTCTATGTTTATGCATTTTGTTAAATACTAACTCATAGGAGTTGCTATTTAACACAATCTGGGCGAATTTCGAAGCCTATACTTGCGCAGTCATCTCTTGAGATCAGCGCCAAAAACGACAATGTGTGATTGTCGATCGGTCTCTTGTCACCGGCATATTATTAGCCGCATAAATATATATTTGATATCAGAAAAAAATATCTGCTCAACATCCTTATTTGTATTTACATGAGATGAATGAACTGATTCAAAAGGAAAATGCATTTATATATTTGCAGAAACAGAAGATGGATTGTTTGAAATTACAGAACCTACACGCTTTTGTTCGCAGAGAAACTAGCACACGCTGTCACGGCAGGGTGTCAAGAGATCAGCACGAAAACTGAAAAGATTGAATGGCTTATTTCCTGATTTTCTTCTTGTCAAATTTTAAAGCCTTGTGTGTGTAAACATGTAGTCAAATTTTTACATGCATCTGCATGTATTCTCAAATAAAACGGCTTACGCCGAAGTTTAATAATTTTTATGCAGTTTTATGTTTAGTCCCACGTCACGGCCACGTGGCTGTGTGGAAAGGTCAAGGTCTTTACTACATCTTTGGCGTGTTCAATTCTGACCCAGGTGCATGGCCACTGTAGTCTGTCGGAGGCGGGAGGCCACGGCTTTAGAAGCTAATGTTATATTATTAAATAAAAAATAAACTGCGGTTCCTGTTTGGTCTGATCAGTGGGTATAGGCTAATAGGCCGTTGGACTGTCAGTCGTCAGATCGATTATAGATTTGTCTACGTTCAGTTATAATTTATTTACAGAGAGTATTTTTAATCCGCGTGTCGTGGCTTCACTGTTGCGTTATATAGCTTGGTCACTGAATACCTCCAGTCGCACATTAGGATAACAGCAAACAATTTAATTTCATACATAACAAAGAAAAGATTTATTTAACTAAATAAATAAACATGACACGTACAAAAAATATCACAGTAAAAAGAAAATTATTTACAGTTTAACACAGATTCGTTATCAAGGCATAAAGCCGGATTTGTCGCACAAGGTTGGCCGTCAATAAAATCCATTTATACCTTAACTTTTTGTAGAAATATATTTAAACAACATAAAAGCAAACAATTTATTTTCGTACATAACAAAAGGAGATTTATTTAACTAAATAAATTAACATGACACGTAAAAAAAAATATCATAGTAAAAAAGAAAATTATTTACAGTTTAACGCAGATTTGTTATCAAGGCATAAAGTCGGACTTGTCGCACAAGGCTGGTTGGCCGTCAATAAAATCCCTCTCCTGAACCCTTCGACAGCTACGAGTTATGACCTTACGTTACGACAGCAGTATGTGACGTAGTTTTGGGGCAAACTTGTCTATACAGAGTATACTTTAACGTTGCAGTATATCAGTTTACAGAAACTAGTTGTCACTTTGCCTTCGCAAAAAAATATATTTATAGCTATAGAAAAGTACATTCCATAACAGTTTTACCTAACTGAAACTGACTGGTGTAATAGTTTGAAAGTCCCGTATAATGCATATGCAGTGTCGACCTAGACAATGAAACTAGTCTACTATAGCCTGCAACCGTTATATGCTTGTCTGCGAGACCGGTCTCGCTTACATGCTAAAGTAGACAAGTTTAATTGTCTACATCGACCCTGTGTGACTGTGCACTACATTGAAGGGACAACTTAGCACAGACGTCGTTCCAATGCACGCGGCCATCTAGCTGTTCATAAAAGACAGCCTTGGTTTATCCGAATTTACTCTGTCCACCACCGTTGATACTTTGTGTAATATTGTTCCAGATGTAAAATGCCATGGCCTAGCCTGGAAATGTATGTTTAAAGCCTGTCTTACAATTGCTTTACTGTGGGCAACATCGGGGCCGTTCCAATGAATTTTCAGTTCTTGGGAGAGGTCATCAACGTCTTTTCTGTTCGTTGAGGATTTTGACCCACCACGTGTTTTCCTAATGGCCTCCACCACGCTTCCCATCGACTCAACAACACTCTCTACTGGGTTACTAGAGATTATCCTGGCCATGTCTCCCAGGACGTGGTGTGCCCCGGTATAAAGTTTGAAATGGCAAAATACTTTGTGGTAAATGGACAAATTATCTTTACACATCATAAGTGTTTCTTTTTCTTTGAAAATATTTTCACATAGATTGTTTGCTTCCTCTCGCCTATTGGGATGCCTAGATACAAACAAATCCACTTCATTTGAAGCTATGAAGGCAAACTTAGTTTTAAACTTCCTCGCACTCTCCAGGATAGGCATTAGATTTGCCGACCTCTCTTTCTTTTTAATGTCTGCAAATAGGGAAGCAGGAAACCGCTCGGCTTTCCCGGGGGACGCCTCCCTTTCTATCTGTCTGGCCATCTCTCTGCAGAGTTTGGTCGCCATCGCCTGTACTTTCAACAATTCAGCACAGATATGGTTTTCACTCTGTAAAGTAAAAATAATATAAAAAAACACTTTGTTAAATAGACCGTATGCATTTATGTGAAGGATGAAGGTATAACACTTAATCTTTAGGTTGACAATTGTTCAGTTGAAGACTTCCTTTACATGCATGCGCAAGGTTCGTATACTGTAAATTGTGCCAGCCAACAAACATGTACGCTGTACATACCGAATCCCTGGCGATTACGACGGTCTCCCTTTATTAGCCGTTAATTATTGATCTTCCTAAATTGACAAAATATTAATAATCAGTAAACTGATTCCTAAATAACATAAAAGTTTGGCAGGCTGCCCACTGTGTACACTGCACAGTCCCCGTTCTGTGGTTCTGTCAAACAATACTGACTGTTTACATATAGGCCTACCTGTGGAGCAGAATCGGCAGATAATTGTTGAAGTTGAAGCCTGGTCTGACGGCTGGGAATGTCCAATCTAGTCTCTTTTATGTAGACCGGGAATTCTTGAAACATGCCGTTCTTTATTTCCTCTGATGACTTAACTAATGACGTGAACACCTACATATAAAAGAATAAAAGAACACGTATGATTTTGCAAGACGTAAAACAAAATACATTCGCATTTTGATTTGAAAATAATCAAATGAATTTATAAAAAAAAACTTTGAGTTTCTTTAATAAACAGGCCAGTTTCTGAGACTCAGTGTGACTGTTAAACGATTAAAAATATATATTTTTTAAATCGATAACGATTTAAGCTATTATCCTATTAAGCTACTCGTCGTATAAAGAATTAATCCTGTTTAATATTATTATATTACCCAAGATAGCTGACAGATAAGTCGCACTAATATTAAGCCTCTGGCAAGCCGCAAGTTATTGTATATATAGCCTAGGGCCTACTTTATAAACTATAACTTATTATTTCTATATTTTTTTAATCTGTGTTAAAACATATTTTTTTACCTTATCTTCCTCGTCAAATGTGTGTGTTCCGTTAAACATAGCTATAAGGCCGTCAATGTTCGCCGCTTTGGTCCATGCTTCACAATTTACTGTCTGTAAGACTTTACTGGTAGAAGAAATTTCCCTGTAGTAGTCCTCACAAACAATAAGTTTACAAACAAAGGACACAGTTGTCATCCTCTTCAGAATGGCACAAGCCTCGTCGGCTTTTTTGTCTTCTGACGATCCTATCTCTTCTAAGACTGTTCTTATAACTTTATAATTGTCAACAAAGTTTTTAAAAACGGCATGGGCATAGGCCGCAAAACGTGTGTCGGACCACCAAAGCGGAGCTTTCAAGTCCACGCCGACCTCTGCTGCAACTACAACGGCTTTCTCAAAGCATTTCCCGAACGAAAACTTCTTCAAAACTTCGCTTATAACATCGCAAACACCATCGACCCAGTCGTGTGTCTTTCTGGCGTCCTTTTCGCATAATTGTAGCACATGTGCCCAATCCCACATAAACCCGACATCAGGTGCGACATCCATGATCAGTTTTAGCTTATTTGGCACGCCAAGGTGGAAATACTGTCCGTCAAACCCAAAAGCACTAATTTGAGAGTCCTTTATTTCGTTATCCATACAGATTGCTCTTATGTCATCAGCTAAAAAGTCACCCGTGTGGCCCGTCACAGGTCTAATTCCTAGAGCAACTGGTGTCAATAAACATTGTTCACCTGGTGTGAATAGAATTGCCCCATGGATGTGACCAGTTCTTCTTCTTGTAGTCATCTTATCTGCAACAATTCCTAGTGGAGGTGGAGCCATGGTTGCCTTCAGATCAGAATGAAGAAATGCTTGTAGCTTACTGTCAACAGCCGCCGCAAATGCTGGTCTTATATTGGCCACAAATTTTCTTGAATGGTTTAAATTCCCAACTTTTACTCCAGCCGCAGCAAGTAAAGTAATGTCAATTTCATAATCCCCGAAAGGACGGCACATTTTCAGGGATTTATACGCTTGCTTTCCTAACGTTATCCCTACTTGCTGATCTTTTAATATGCGCTTTCTGTCTTTCTCTTTAGCTTCCTCTTTCTGTTCCAATTTATTTCTATGAAGCTGTGAGCTCTGGTGTCTAGCCACATTTTTTTTTAAATTTCTGAACCCCTGTGGTTGACTTTCGTGGGTGAAGTCTACTCCCAGACTTATGTCGTAAGTAAACACCCCTGCTGCATGCCCCTCTCTATCGTCCAAAGAGCACAGCTGACAGCGGAGTTTCCCTTCCATGTCAGGATCGACGTTAACGCGGGCTAACTCGCATAATCGCTCTATGCTTTTACAAGTTTGTATTAAAACTGTAAGCGCTTCTTCGTCAAATTTAGCTGATGGTTTTTCATCACACACAGTGACAGTATCGCCTGCTGATATTAATTCAATGATTTTATCAAGCTTGCTTGAGTCAGTCTCAACACTTCGTCTGCCTTCCAATTGTTCTGCAACTTCTGTGTCCGTTTGTTGTGATACAGTTTGTCTTTCTTCGGTTCTCGTTTCAGCTTCGAAAATTTGCGTTTCTTCCGTTTCGCCGGTTACGGTTTCTACTGGCCGTGTTTCTTCTGTTCGTCTTTGTTTAGTCGCATCGTCGTCATCGGTACCTGTATCTCTTTTTCTCTTTTTGAAAGTGTCTTCCTTCGATTTAAATGGTTTAAGATAGGCAAATAGGCCACCTGTACGTTTAGGTTGATCTTTGATAAGTGGGTTTTTTCCAGGGTGCTGCTTTTCAGTATGCTCTTTAATTCTGTCTCGGCGTAACTCTACGGCACAGTAGTGGCAATGTACTTGCCTCTTTGAAGGAGGCGGTGGCGGAGGTACAGAACTCATTTCATTTCGAAGATATCTACATTGTCTGCAATTGAAAACAAAATTCTAGACTTGTTAAATGTTTATCGTGAAATAAATATGATAATAATAAAGCAATTGATGTAATTAATTTAACAATAGTGTATAATGCAAAAAAAAAGGAACTATTAGGCATAATTATAATACATATTAATTTTTAAACTTGTAATTAAGAGTTTAAAATTCTGACGAAATGGCAAACTAAATGAAACGTAAGCTGCTGAAGAACACAAATTATAACAATATTTTACAATAGTTATAATTACCAGCCATTCTATGCGGCCATTTTAATATGGTGACAGCATTACTGATCTAGTATGGTAAGGTTTTGTTTTAAATGAATCAATTAACTAACTTTTACATTTATATTTTTGCTTTATAGGTCAAACTGTAAAAACATTGAAAATATTTACTTACCAGTAAAAATGAATAACTCCTCCAGTGAAATTACAATGGCTGCATGGATTTGGATATATTATTTTGTATGTTATCGATGACGCTTTTATGTGCTCTATGATTAGTATGAGAATTCAACGCTTTCCTGCAGAAATTAGGTCTTAGGGACCTTCACTAAATTACAAAATGGACTATGAGTCTATGACATCTGGGTATCACATTAAAATGCGTAATTTAGAGAACATGTACACGTTTTTGTAACTGGTTATTCTGAGAATAACATTGATCAGTTTAAATGGATTAAAACCCATCACATATTTTAATTTTCAAAAAGAAAGTATTATTTACATATTCCATATAATTCGTAAAGTGGAGAAAGTCCCTTATATTACCTTTCCGCGTGATTCTAAAAATAGCCGACACCGGACAGTTGGCGCCAGAGCACGTGAGCTTGTGTATTGGAACCCATGAACTAAACCTGACACTTGTGTATCCAAACGTTTATATTTATACAGGTTTATTTGGGCATGGCACATGGAAAATAATCACACTTTATTAACACAACAAATACAATAAATATGTGAATTAAAATCATTTGATCTTTCGTTTGTTCTGTTCAGTTGATGAGTTGCATATGTTCTCGTAGTCCAAACGAAGTACAAACAGTTTATAGGCATATATCAGACACTTATTTTTCAATCTGCAAAAAAGAATACAACATTTTTCTACATAAAATTTAATGCACTATTTTTCACACAATAATATATTTATTCTCTTTATTTCTTAAATAACTTGAAATGCAGCGAAGACGTATCGCCGCAGCAAGCGTGTGAGGATTGCACTCAACATACAATGCTGAAAGCGCCTGTCTTACCGTTTCATGCCAGGCCTTGCATACCAACCTATAGTTCAAACGAGTTTTTACTTACGATAAACAGAAATTATACCCTTAGTTTGACAAAAATATTAAAGTAATAATACATTTCTTGATGTGACTTGTCAAACAGACGTTTTACATGTTAGTATTCAGTGGTATTGCTCAGTACAAGTGCCTCCTCTGACGGCGAAGGGCTATCGCTGCGCTGGTAGTGGGAAGGTTTGGTCAATAACCGGCAAGTTCCCGTCGACATGTTTTAATAAATTCGCCTCGCAATGGGCAAGGATCAAGAAGCTATTGTTTTTCTTGACGTGATTTTCCCTCCAGACTTACTGTATACCTAGATTTATATGCAGTATTTAATAGGTCTACTTCATCTTCTTTCTCTTTTTTTCTTTTTTTTTTTCTTTTTTTTTTTTGCCAGCTTCCCGCCTAGATTTGTGATCTTCCCGGGAACGAGGTTCCCGTGTTCCCTACTTTTTCCAGCCGTGGCCACCGAATCTGTTCTGTCAACTGAAATCATTTTTGTATGCTTCATGCCGTGTAACTTTAGAACTTGCATTATCTCATCAAATGCTTAAATTTATACTGCAGGTGGTTGGAGAGAGCTTCCTGTGCCTTGGTGCTCTCTGAGCTTAGGCTCAACAAAAAAGCCGATTTGTTGCACGGTGTCTTGAACTGTAAATTTGCACAGTTTGTCTTATTGCACCATGTTTGTCGTTTTGTGCTTGTCTTGTATCTTGTCATTATTTCTTGCCAGTGAAGTCGAGTGTGGTTTACACGGTGTCATATGAGTGAAATAACCTTAAGTATGGCATAAAACCGCAATCAATGAATCATATGAGTGAAATTAAATTAAAGGGTTTATGCCTTCTTTAGATCAACATTCTTACAATCATATATATAAGGAAAACAAATTTAGATACTATTTTAAAAATGACGCCTTTATGCATATTTTCCGTCAATATTCGGCAATTCCCGCAGATATACAGCATTTGTTACTTAGCTGAGCAAGGGTGACCCAAATTGTCCAGTGTGCCGATTAGTACGGGTAATGTACAAGCATTCCACAAATTATACCTCTAGGGTTATGTTTAATTTTTTAAAAATGTTGTTTTGTTTTTTTTTAAATTTATTCTGAGGTTTTATTCTGTCATATTGCCATCAGTTATGCACAGTATATATATAGACATATCTTTCCCTACTTATATCTTTCAGAAAACCTATTTCATAAGCAGCTTATCAAACACAAACTTCCAGGACCCAGTTGCTTAAAGGACAGGTAGCTCCTAAATTCTAATAGCAGATTCAATCACTAATAGCAGATTAAAGATAGGCTTTCAACATGCGGTGACGTCATCTAACAGTGGATTAAAATTAATAGTCCCTTGAGCAACTGGGCCCTGAAAGATAAAAGTAAACTAAATATATATTGCCAAAGATAAATAAGACTGACACAGGAACCTCTCTCCATTATAGTTCGTATTAGCATTGCAAGATGCATGGAGCTATTCTT
>JAUELC010278067.1:0-11318 GCA_031471745.1 Cryptochiton stelleri
AAACTTTCGCCTATTTGAACACAATCTCCCATTCAAACCCCAATCCCTTGTTTGACTTTCAGCAAGTTCAGCAACTGATGAATAGAAATTTCATTCATTTGAACATAGTCCATGCTTTAAAGTCACTAGATTCTTGACTGTTACAAAAAAACGAAGCTTAAATATGCATCAGTATTTAGAATCCCTCCTTTAAAACTCATTATATAATTAGGTACCATATGTTTTTCAGTTTTTATTTTCAGTTCTTGTCTTCATTTTTTTGTTTGTTTTGCATTTTACACTTCTGGTTGTTTCTGTGGATCCCTCCTCGAAAAATAACTACATTATGAATTTGGTAGCATCTGGTCTCTGGTGAATAAAAAGAGTATTTTCTGTAAGATGTTGGCAGCCGAGTTTAGCTGACACTAATTGTAGATTTAGCATTCCTGAAACAGTGTGTGGTGTAAATCTGTATGGGTCAGGAGATTGTGTGAAGAACCAATGAAAATCTGTTACATCAGTTAACTGGTGCTGAGATAATGGCTCACATCTACATCTACTTATCTAACTAATTGAGTAACACTCCTTTCATTAATTATCCTCTGGCCACTCAGTTGTACGGAGACAATTGTTAGGGTTGATAATTGTTCAGCTAAAGGCGGTCCAGAGACATATGCTTTTTACTTATTGTCCGTGGTGCACTTATAAAAGGGCAGAAATTTTCAGTTAATTTAAAAAAAAAAAACTGGCTTAGAAACAGGAAGGCAGTTTGCCCGCACGTGCCTGTTACTACAGTAAAGTTTGCTCAAAGGTGAGATGGGCTATCAAGACAGAGGTTAAGTTTACTCGTTCCTGACAAAATGAAGCTTTCCATCTAAGACAATACGGACAAACGCTATCTAGTTCTGAGCTATCATCGTTCAAGTGTTACCCCAGTGTGTTTTACCAAATATCTCCTCAAACAACCTCAGAGGTGTAGCGCAGTTTTGATGACCGTCTGGCCAGGGGTCAGAGTAATGTCTGTGTAAAGCTCTACGCTGCTTCCGACATGTTTACCCGGATTCACAGTCCTCTGTGCGGCAACCCAACACAAACACAGTCTGTTGACATGCAGCATAAAGAACAACAAAGCCGACCCATCTTATTGGTTTTCACAATGTCGAGAAAAGCAAGAAATATTCTCTAATCCTTATTCCGAAGTCATAACACACATTTTAAAGAGAGCCGCAGATCAAATCATAGCTGACAGTATAGCGGACAGCACATAGCTAACTGGGATACGTTTTCTTAATGAAATCCACTGGACAGGCTTACTGAATGTTCACTGTGAGTGAATTTACCTGGAGTATACTGTTGGATATGTATTACACAGTTTAATACACCTTAGATAACAGACAGGTAAGTTGTATGATGCTGTTAGCTGTACTTCCATTAGATTCACTCCAAGAAGTTTGACGTTTGTGGCCTTTGTGTGTACTTTAAACTCTTAAAAGGCAATCTCAGCAGACTAGTAAAGAGTATCAGGTGGGATTTAAAATGTGGCCATTAGATATATCACACTGGCATAAGGATGTTGATTAACTTTAATATTGATAATTCACCAAACAGTAGAAAGAAAATACTGCATGCCTCCACCGAGTATGTGGAACCTAGGTCCTTTGGCACACAGGCCAACACTCTAGCGACTGACATATAGAGGCTCTAGATATAATCCAACCCAAATTACATTCCAAGAAAAGACAATCTTTCTCTATGTCAACCACTGATACAAGGATTCTAACATAATTAAATATACCTAGCATCTTATTGTTCTAGATATTACATAAGTATGTTTATTGTTTGAGTAAGTCTGAATACCTCACCCTAGTAGATATATATTTTTATGAATGCAGAGTAGTTAGACAGGTTAAGTGGGACTACCATATACAATCTTAGATACACAACGTTCACCACTCATGTTTAAATTAAAATTTATAACAAATGATATTACGGATATTGATAAGCACATGTCATATTAGATTTGTCATTAACTGACATGTCAAGCTATTTGACATTTAGATTCACCATGTTGTCCCATTTGTAGGATGTAGTTGACTCTAGTTCGTTATCGTTGAATCTTTCGCAGGGTGATTATCATGAGTATAAGATTCTGTGACACCTTTACACGGCAATGAACACTAATTGCATTTAATTTAATATGCTAATAAATTTCATCTATGATAAATAATTTTTGATGTTAATTCCGATAATCAATTTTTCAAGTCGATAATAAAAGGGACTGGTTAAGTTATCGATATCCTGATAACTAATTAATTAATTAACTTTACCTACTTAATCAAAATGATTATGTCTTAACAAATTTGTTTCTAATTATATGTACTACTCTATGATAAGTTTGCAAATGCTGAGTATTTTTAAATTCAGCATAAACAATGATAAAGACCAGCAGTATAAATTCAGTTTACCACAGATATTTAAAGTTGACATGGTGTTTATGGCATTGTGATGTATTTGTAACAGTTTATGACAGTTTAGTAGAAACAAGCCTGCTCACAGCTGCAATTTAAGGCCTAAAGCAATAACAGCCCTTAATAGGGTAGATTTCTAATCAGTTGTCTTAGTGAAGTGGGCACCCGCCCTGCGACCAGAATTCAAACAGGCTCAGCAGAGGCAAACGAAAAGGTTTGAGGAACTCTCCTGTGAAAAAGGGTAAGATTATGAAGATCAGCAGCATTTAAGAAGAGAGATGTTGTCCGTTTCGGCACTTTTACTGGGGCTTATGCTGCATATCTTTACACCCTTTCTGGCATTCTTTCCAAACCCTTCTACCTCAAACTTCGTCCCATTTGTTAACGCAGATTATTTTAGAAATATTGTCATGAAACTTTATGATTTGACACTGATGAGGCTTTCTTATGTCTCTCCTGAAAAGAGGAACTACTGTACGATCATGGATTCAATGACATTAACAAAGTATCTGGCTTAGAATTTAGTTTTTAATATAAAACATTTAATAAGCAAAAATTGTAGACACACTGATCAAGTTTGAAAATCCCAAACAAAAGGACATTTATTTATAAGTCTGGTGAGAGACAGTGTGTTGTTCTTGATCTCTACAAATTATATAGAATATAATAAAATATAACAGATTTTATTTCAACCGTGAAGAAACTTGAAATGAGTCCAGCAAATTCAATTCCGCAAAAACTGTTAATCCAACAATCTGTGACAAGAATGAAAATGAGGGTGCAAATTAAAACACAAACCAATGCTAAACTTTTTCTAAGATCCAACTAATCAAATTTACACCTGTGAGTTTCAACTTCAAACAATTTCGACTTCCCCCAGGTGTTTGTATTCAGTAAGGCACGAACTGCAGACTTTGTTTTCCAGAGTTTGTATTCATCAGGGTCCAATATAGGGACGGCTGCTAAACATTGGCTTCAATTTACCTTAACTCCAGAGGATTAGTCGGGCATAATGGTGATTCAGGTGTCAGGGAG
Organism: Cryptochiton stelleri; assembly: GCA_031471745.1. Classification (NCBI taxonomy): domain Eukaryota; kingdom Metazoa; phylum Mollusca; class Polyplacophora; order Chitonida; family Mopaliidae; genus Cryptochiton; species Cryptochiton stelleri. The sequence continues at coordinate 3,483 of JAUELC010278067.1, forward strand.
ATGTAGGGACACTGTTTATTTGATTTAACACCAGCTCTGTTTGTTTACGAGTTGGTCAGTAGCCAGTGGTAGATTAGTGTAGTTTGACAACTGGACTTTCTGGACAATGACCAGCTAAGGTGTGCAAGGTCTAGTTAGCTTCAGGTGGGAAAGTATCTCAATGTTAAAAAATTACCGTTTAATGTTTCTAATGTGGACTCTCAGTAACATTCAGATCGGACATGTTTTTTAAAATCATTGGGAGTGGAACACTGCAATATTCATTCAGGACTATTTGGACTTTTTAAATGACTGAATATTGTTATCAAGGTAAACTAGTCTTTTCTCAAATCATCTGATGAAATATAGCCTATACACCATGTGTACATACTAATAGACAGCTTTATTTTGTTAAACACTTAGATTATAGGTCTAAATCTACTTTTACTTAATGTACAGTTCTAAGTTACCTGTCAATCAATCCAGTTCAGTTAGTTATATCGTGTTCACATTTGCTGCTTCATTATAGATAAAGTTTCATTCCAGACCTTAGGTATTCAATTTAACTTGATTTTATCTCGTCTTATCAAAACCCTATCTTAAGAGAAGAAGTGTACTCTTTATGCACAAAACACAACAGCCATTGTATTTGTGCTGTCACTTTCTTTACGATTCATTGAGGTGAAGATCATTACCTTTTAATTATGATGGATACACTTTCAGCTTTTAACAGAAAAAGGATCTAAGAATTTTAAAATTTCTTAGACCACATCAAATATATGATGATAATTTTAGGAGGTTATTTATAGCATATGAATTTTTTGGCTCATATGTTCTTATGTTGGCTTACTGACGAAACTAACTGTATAAAAGCAATCTTTCAATTATGAAATCCAGATCACAGGAAATACATGTTAAAACAATTACAAATAGTTTCTTAGGAAAAGCTAACAAATTGTAAAAGTACAAGTATCAAATTTCATCAATTGCTAAAAGAATAATGGATGATAAAACCAGCAATATTTGAACAACAGTTATTAGAAGTGCAAAACAAAGCTCATATGGTACTAGTAAGGCTAATGTCAGGAATCAGACATCAGTGTTCTAATTGAAGGTAAAGCTGGGTTGTACAGGTGTTAAGTACAGGTGACAGAGGGTGTGACGAACTGTCAATCCTGCCATACACCCAAGCAGAGTGATTATCATACAGACTATCAACACCTCATTACCATCATATCTCATTTTTACCTGGTTATATAGATACTGTGATAATCAAACTGTTTTCTCTGATATATCCTCCTGACAAAGAGAAGCAGTTTTCAGTCTATGTCTCTCACCTGCCTTGATAAGTTCAACAATTCTATGGTGTGGTAAACGGTAAGTTAGTGTATTTAGATTAAGCACAGAATTCCGGGAAAAAAAGGACACTTACTTTCCCCCCAAAATTAATTTTAATCAAACACAATGTAAGCCTTTATCTACATATTTAGAATATTTACCATTATTTTAAGAACAAAATACGCACCGGGGCAACATGAAGCTCCCTCCAGCCTCCCGTGTCAGTTATTTGAAGAAAAAAAAATCCTGTACAAGACCGTACATCTTTATGAAGCCAAAAGTAAGTTTAAATCACTTGTCAAAAATAGTTCTCTGTTAATTTAATAACCAAATTCCCAAGTATGAAACGACACTTAGCTTCAAATGTTCAACTAAACTCAATTTTTAATCACCTGCTTCGAAATATTTGCCAGCTATTTTAAGACAAGATCATGAACATGAAATGACACAGTGTCAGAAGGCTCTGTACAATATAAAATACAGCCAGATGTAGGTAGTTCAAACAAGTAAACTTTAGATATTCACTACAGAAAATGGCACAGAAATGTCAAGATAATTTAAGCTCCTATATAGGACAAGTTTTTAACACTTTTTTTTTGTCTGTTGCCAAATGGCTATGTGTGAGAAGTTTGTTCAAACATTTCACCTATCTGTGAGTGTCTATTGGTGATTAGAGACACACTAATAGGTTCTGGGCAAGCTTTATTCTTTGGGGGCTTTTTCTAGCTTTTCACATCTACAGCTTATCAGCTCTAGATACTTTGTTCCTCACTTTAAACCATTCAAATGCAAACAGTAGAAAATCTTCGTGTAAATTAGCCATTTTTTTTTCATTTCACTACTATATTTGAGAGAGTCAATATTAGCACTGGTGTCGTTTTACCTGTCAGGTAGGTAGGAAATTGATAGAAAGCTTGTGTACTAGAGTGGTAAGTGAAGGTAGGTGGGTGTGGCGGTCGCTTGATGGACATCACACTTCTATACAATCACTGGGACACTCTGAAACAAGAGACTAGACAAATAACCAATAGTGGGTATAATGAGTGGACACACTGGTCAGTGAGATTGCTACAATAACACACCCAGTGGGCAGCCAGCACACTACTTGGCACATTTCCGCCTCAGTTTCTCTTTCCATGCTGAGTGCTTTAAAAACAAGTGTTGTCAATGCGGTGAAATAACCCATCCCTTTACTCACTTCAGTCGGTCAGTTGATGAGTGTTAGTCACTTTTTGCTGACCATCTTGTAGATATGTGTTTTTAGCACAATTCAAGTTCCACTCCCCTTATATGCTTTAAGCACAGGGGTGGTAAAGTGACCAGACAGATCTCTTAGTTCAGTTGGTCATTCAATGAGTATTGGTCATTTTGGCACAAGCCCTAAGGTAAGTGTTTTTCACAAATCAATAGATCAGTGAGAGCTTTCATAACACCCACAGGGTAGCACTTATTTTAAGGTATGGGTACCTTTTCTTCAAATAATAAAATGGTCAATAATAACATTCAATTCTTAAAAGATTATTATTTATTGATTTTTTTATTTTATTTTATTTATATAAAGTACATAGTGATTTTGGTTAATATACTTGGTTATTTTTATCCTATAAATATAAACAGAGAAACAATTCTACACAAACAAAGTGTATCACGATAATATAATAACATCAGACAACTCAAATCATAACTACATAGACCATGTGAGTGCCATTTAGTTCAATCAAAATAAGAGACAATCTAAGCTATCATTTTAGTTCTATTCTGAATGAAATTGGTCAGATCATAAAGAATTGTAGGACTCCTTAACAACATCAAAGGTCACACTACCTATTGATTTGTGTGCTATTAAACACAAACAGTTCAGTAAGTATAGGTATTAGCTGTCTGGTCCCCTGTGATTGATACTGGTCTCTCAGTAGGTAATGACAGGCTCATTACAGAGTAAGATTTAAATTACATACCCACTGAATGGTCAGATGATTCAGACAAGGGCTTCCTATTATTCCCTTTAAAATCCACATACCTTTGTTTATGTTTGTCTACATAGAATAAAGGTCCTTTACATAAACGGTAAATTTACTTAAAACTGTTTTTATTTACATTAAGTAAAAAGTGTCTGAGATAAGGCTGTAATACCCCTTCGAGGGGAGTATCAGGGAAACAGTTACAAAACTGTTATACTAGTTGTTTACGTCAATACTATATGGTGAACCAGTGAGTAATTTTCAATAACAGTTTTGCAACATTTTTAAACTTGAAGTTATTTCATGTGAAAGATAAGCTTTTAGAAAAATTTAGGACAGTTTTATTCTATAATTGTCTATATATTTTTTTACACAAAACTGCCAAAATCCACACATACAGAGTCTACATTGAAGTAGACCAACTATTACATTCTTGAAATACAGTGTGTTTATTGTTAGTTTTACTATGTAATGTTGGTTTATATTTCTCACATGGCTTACCTCAGGGATAATCCATTAGATAAACAAGAAATAGAATTCAACCAATTGGTAATTCTTCTACAAGACGGCTGTCTCAAAAGCTTTTAGTGACCGGATTATAGTTTTAATAATATCACAATAGGAAATCATGAAGCTTATCATAATGCCATTAGTATTAAAAGGCATATGTAATGGGATTAACAGGTAGTGATAATCTCTCTGAATCCACCAATTCACCAGTAATCCCATGTTTACACTACTCTATACAATAATATATATTTCTTTCATTCAACAGGTATGCTATTTAAATTAATATTCTGGAGTTAAATTTACATAGATCGTGTGAAAAATGTATTTAACGTAACAACAATTAGCATAAGAAACGTAGCTAGATAAATTTGATAAAGCGATATGTTAACCTTGTCGGTATAATGTCACATTAATTAATCTAAGCTGTGTCAGTCAAGTGTAAGAGTAGAATCTAATGAAGGGAAGTCAACGCGTTCAGTTTCTCACAGCCCCAAGCTTTTTTACAGACAATCAGGGGAGAGAAAAAATGGCTATAAAAAACAGAATTACAAGGAGGGTCACACTTCCTAATAGGGACTGCTGAATGTCAGTGTAAAAAAGAGGTTCTGATAAAAACTGTTAAGTTTAAACCACTTGAGAGACATGTCTAAATACTATGTTCAGTACAGTGTCTGGGCTGTTATTCATTATACAAAAAATAATATGTTAGGTTGTAGATGCTGGGTTCACATTTATTAACACAGAGTCTAGCTCAATAAATCTTTATCAGTTAGTTGCATGTTAACAGAGTATTTCTTTGGTAATAAGAAGTAACACACAGCGCTAAACAATTCATTGCAAATTGGAGTTGACAGCCAGCCCTAATCTCCTGGTGATATCTGATGATTGGGGTAGACATGTGGAATAGACTGGCACACTATTGGTATGAGAGAAAGCTGGCAGGGCTCAGTCAGTAATGAAGTAGAATTCCCCCAGTGTCATGAGGTGAATCGCAGGGACAAGCAAGTTGGGTCAGCAGATAAATCCCTATACACTGCCAATTTTCGGCCAGCAATTTATCTGATTTCTACACTCTGTTTCATTTCAATGAGAGATATCATAGGAAAAGGCTATCAAAGAAGAGATAAGTGTCAGATCGCAACTGTCTAGATTTTATCTGGCAATCTCATTGGGGTGAAATTGATAGGATCATGTATTAGAGTCCATGTGGTGTTGGATGTGACTGAGCAAAGGATAGATGTCAACCTCCAGCCACTGGACACCAGCAATGGACATAGATCTTATTGCAAACTCTCCCTTTAACAACAAACTTAGAGTGTAGTGAAAACAAAGTACTTTAGCATACAAACACCCTGGACTTGTAGAAGGCATGGCCATTTGGTCAGCTGGTCAGAGGCTGAGAAAAAGTGAAAACAAAGCTGGTGTTATCTTGAGTTTGTCATGTTGCTTTGGTGATGTGATACTGCTGGTGACCGTGCCCAATAACACACTGGCTGAGATGGCTTCTGTTACTGTTGGCCCAACATTGTTCTAGTCTTGTGGACATTTGCCACCTTGTAGTTTTGTGTCAGGATATCTGTATCAGCGGACAAAGAGGTCTAATTTAACCAGCCAGAGGGATCTGTTTTCCTCTTGAATGCCTTCAGTAGCTCTAATTGGATCAGAAAAGCAGTCAGGATTCCAACAGTGCCCAAGAAAAGGAAGGAAATGTCTGGTGACTATAGTCCTGCCATGATTGTCCTTGTTTGTCTTGGGGATTAGACCAGGACAATCCTATCAGAAAGCCAGGGGACCTAGTCCTCTTCAAGGTTTGTGTTTGGGATAAGCTGTTTCTTATTGAATCTTTAATTGATAGAGGTCCCTGGTCTATGGCTATTATATGAGTTTTACTAATACTGCCATAGCCTCATAAACACAGGAAGGCACTTTAGAGTTGGCATTTACAGAAAGGTGTTTCTACAAAACACAAGCTCACAGCTCTCTGCTGTGGGGTGAGTGGAGCTCTCTACCATTGTCCTCTTAACTGCTATAACAGTTTCCTGTCACAGTTCTGCTGCCATAATAGCACAAGTATCTGACCAATTCTACACTGGAAGCAATTCTAGCCTTGGGGGAAATTAACTTCACAGCTTGTCTGTCAGCACATTGCCAAACACCTCTTTGAACAGAGAAATAACCTTATGGCAGAAAGTCTATGAACTAGGTGATTTCCCCAATCAGTATTTCTTACCTCAATGCTCAGCCAATGTGTTAACTGGCTTATACTTTCTTGTGGCAACTAAACAACACATTGGATAGAATATCTGAATGTTTATGTAAGTACATACATTATTTATACTACTATCTGTGTCATTATGAGTTTAAGGACATGTTCATGTTACTAGTATATGGACTAGGAGAGCTGGTCTTATTGGTTTAACTTATATTTAATCGGTCTTGATATAGAATCAGACTGTTTAATTGAATACAGAAATCATTGACTTCTATTTTGTTTTAATAGCTGGCCATATTTATTTCATTATGAATTTAACAGAATTTTTTTTTTTTTTTGTGGAAGCTTTATTAAATTTCCAATATTCACTTTATAGAATTTATATCCAATTCTCAGTACTATCTGTGCTTGTGTATTCAAGTTATCGGCATTACATACTTTATTTTTGATTTCAAACCATTGGCAATGTGATGTCATCATTAATGTTTATTTATTCACTCCTTAATCTCACTATTCAACATGTGCTTGTGTAATTTCCTAATGCTATGTTTAAATTCCATTACATGATTTCTTCATGATAAATATGTCCTCTCTAGCCAAGGCATCATACCTTGTCCTGACAGGAAAGATATGGAATTTAAGTTTGGCATAAATATGATGGATATTTTGGCAGTTAAAATCTGTTAGATATAATCTTTAAAGGTCATTTCAAGGCCATGTCTTCGTTAGACTTAAAGAGCAGGATTTCCCTTGTCAAGTTCTACAGATTTATGGGCTAATATTGTAATCTTCTCAACTCATATGAAGGAGACAAATAGAAAATTAAAATTTAGAATATTATTTCACGGATTAGATTAAATCCCCTTCTAAATATTTGAATATTCCTCCAAAAGATTCAGGTACGAGTATTATCAGCTTATAACAGTTCATAAACAACATATGTAAATGAGGCTGGACTTCATACTTGTGAAATTAAAAACTAATCGCTAAGAAGGTATGTTTTTGGTATAACTCCAAAACAAGCAGATTTAAGGTTTAACGAAATGATGTTATATTTGTGGTAGTTGTGAGTTTAAGGTTTATCTCTGGGTTGGGACTGACAGCAGTGAGTTGACTAGGGACAGACAGTGTAGAATTTAGGCCTCTGATAAGTCCTGTTTCTATGGACCGCACACTGTTAAAACATTATTACAAACATAGGAATCAGGAATCTTACATTTACTATTGAGGCGAAAGTGGCCAATTTAATGTTTTTTTTGTCAAGGTCATAAGAAATAGATTGATTTCTGCCTGGATATCAGAACTTGTAGTTGGTGTGATATTAGCAACATCTATAAACCTCTGGTGAGAGTCAACAAGGATGGGCAATGGCTGGCTACATCTCGGTAAACATAGAGACAATGTCAGAGGAAATCTTTACATTTTTACCAATAAAACTTATTCCAACAAAAATTGGGAAAATATTGGGAAGATATTTTAAGTTGATAATGTTGGATTGAAACAAAAATATATTTTCCTCTTTCAATTTGTCTAATTGTCTTGCTGTACAAAGTATTATTTAAAAAAAGTATTTTGTGATCATTAAATTGTTAAAATCATATGCGGTAGCTAAAGTAACTGTATAATGAATTAAAAATTGTCTTTGAAAAATTATCTAACAAAAAATGTGAGGATATTTTTTAAAATGTACTGGCATTTTTGTTTGCCAAATGTGTCTCTTTTACAGAGTATTTAGTATCTCTCCTTAAAAAGAACCTGTGTATGTTGTCTGGCATTTTTTCTCAAAGAAGCATTTATTCTGCTGGCATATCTTTACAGGTATTGTCATAGGTTAAA
>JAUELC010278068.1:0-10226 GCA_031471745.1 Cryptochiton stelleri
TTTTCTAGCAGATATCTGAAATAAAAAGTAATAAATATAGCCAGAAGTCTAGTAACTAGAAGTATGCAACGCCCTATTTATTACTCCGGCTCGACACCGTTGCCAATGATGTAATTCATCAGATTACATCAGGTTTTAAAACAAAACTCTCCTAGCTGTAGTTATCGGCCAGACACAGGTCTCGGCCCGTACAGTGAAAGACAATGTGGAAAACCTGAAACTATCTTTATTTAATGAAGTAAGGTAGAAATTTAACATTATCTCTCCAACAGAATCGGTTTCCACCGTTTTGAGTAAGACAGAGTAAGAAGTTAATAATCAGTCGTACGACGCTAAACACCAGTCAAACAAACAAACAGGTGCAATAAGACAAGGTGTGCAAATTTGCAGCGCTATACGCCACTACAGATCGGCTTTGGGTTGCCCCTTAGTTCTGAAAGCACCAGAGCCCTCCAAACGCCCACCGTATTTCGACTGACAACGCTGCACAATTCAATATTTCGATTTGATATTGATCTAAAATTATATGAACTCAGGATTTTCTCTTTATTTCGAGACGGCTTCTAGTAATTGAGAGGAAGTTTAGAAAATAAATATCGTTCTTTGATTAGCTGTTCGAAGAATCAAATGCACCTACACTGTACAATAATCTACATGTCAAGCTCTAAACAAGGCTACTCTTTTTAGTGTTTTGCTTTTATTATCACAAAACATAGTTCTAAACTATGAACAAAGCAACATAAACAGATACACGTGAGAGAATGTTTAGAAAAGCATATAGGCCTATACAATATTTTTAAACATTTATGATATATATATTCCCTTTGTATTCCAATATGACAATCCCAGCACCCAATTTGCCGGTTTGCTTATCAAGGAATATCAAAAAGTGATATCTAAAATGTCTAAACCCTTGCTACAGAGACCTATTATAGCCTACAAAAGGAATAAAAATTTTAAGGACTAACTAGTTACGGCCAAACTACCCTCTCCTTCAGATAACGTCATAATTCATATTATCCTTACTTGATAGACTTTTGGGTTAATCCCGGTGTTTTGTCATACACACCATATCCTGCAAATAACTACACATACATAAGTTATTACCTTCCCTCGAGATGTAAAGATGTTATCCATAACAACTCGAGATTAAAATCCATTGAAACAACTTGTCTCTGAGAGTTTATCTAGAACATGAGATGATTTATCGATTTTTTAAATATTAATCGTCATCCCTGTGCCAGTGTGATTATCTTTAGAAATATATTTAGGGTTTAACACTGTACATAGATATTTTCCAACATATAATTATTGTTCAAAACGCGGACAGAAAGACATCACATTGCATAGGCCCTACAGAGTTGTCGATCATAGTTACAGTCCAATTTGACTGCAAATATTCTCGTTTTAAACAAAAATAAAAATATGCTTCAACCCTTTATTTTTTCGTTTTGAAACCTAAGATAATGCACCTGTCACGTCATATTAAAATAATTTTACACTAAAAACTATGTAATTGTATTTTCATAATGAGATTTAATCAAATTATTAACATCAATATGCATGCTTACACGTATACAGAGTTACCGTTCATAGTTTGAATCCAATACGGCATTATAGGATCCAATACGGCATTTAAGGATCCAATATTGCATTTTAGGATCCAATATGGCATTCTATTGTAGTTCCACGTTATACGTACCTATAGTATTCATTGAACAACACATCCAAGTGTATAATAAAGAGTTATGTCATGCTCGGTGTTTCCAATTATTTGAATTATTTTGGTCAATATCTCAATCCAGGGTTGATTCACTCAGCTGCAATTATGTCAGATAATTATACAGGTAAAATATATATATTCCTAAATATCTTAGAATTTTTGTGTCATATAAAAAGTGAACAGTAACAGTTTTTTCATTATTTTACACTTGTAGTTGGAACAGAGGCTAGTTCAGACAATGTTTCAGAATTTGACCTGTACGAGGACATAAACCACCGCATGTGTGTGTTCTTACCAAGGGGTTGGTATCCCAAAATAAAATAAAAAATACTGCTTAAAATATCAACTTGAATACAGGTTAAGGAACCATATTCGGGAAACAGAGTAAAGTGTAAATATTGGACCAGCTTGTTGTCTTATCGTCGTTACAAAAGGGCCGGTAAATATGATATTAGTATAATATGTTGAATAGGGTTTGAATGATGTTCAAAACATCTGCGTAGTGATATCACAAAATTGTTGACCGGTTCACGTAAGTAATGCGCAAATATATATACTTCCTTTAAAAGTGGACTTAAATTTACCATTTTGATAAGCGATAACAAGAATGGAGTACATGACGGTATTAAATAACAATAATAAGTGGTTCAAATTTTTAACGGTAGTCTCGAAAACAAATAATTATTCAAACAAGAAACATCACCATAATAATGCGCTCGCGCTGCATGCTCGGCTTGAAAAAGTTTGCGCACAGTTTGCTTGTAAGATGTACGGTAGTTTAAATGACATCCGATTCTGCAGACACACCTAATTTAGCGCGTTTCTCTTCGGAGTGAGGAAGATATGTGTTTATAGTTACTGTTGTACCTATTTTGTTGGGTGCGTATGAGACTTTAATAAGGCGTTACTGGTTTAACATTGACTCTAGTACATAACGCTTCTTGTACATGTTCAAATCCTAGGAATTCCCATAACTCGCTGAGACAAACTGCGGGACGGATAGTCTCCCCTTCATGGCGCAATGAAAGAAGCCACATTTAAAATCTTTGTGTTATAACAGAGCAATACACGCTAAACTACCCCACGATTTTTATAATATTGTGTGTCTCTAGTGTTAGTATGCGACAACACTTGATGTTAATCAACAGAATGGACCTACTGCATAAACTGTCACATAATGAGGTGCATGGGCAATTCAGATGATGCCAATTCACTTCTTAATGTAAAGGATTGTCTACATGTATCAACGAACAATATGCAGGCACATAGAGAGGGATAACTACCTTCACAGTTTTGAGTCTTATTTGAGACAAATAGTACCACTTGGTAACGGTATATTTGTAACAGGACTTGATAAACGATAAACCACTCTGTGGTCTGATTAAATCCGCAAACATCAGCGCATAATCAATAATAAAATCCGAAAGTTAGCGGTCTTATTATCTAATATGTTAAATACAGAACCAGTTATCAGTGGTGTGTATCTTGTCGGTTTAAGTGGCATACCCAGCACCATTCCCCGTTGTTCTTAAGAATGGATTCATCGGGTCCTACATGTTATTTAGATCACAAACTTGATCACAATTTTGATTGAGCGAACACTGTAAGTTCATCATGATTATACTGCTATCGTTAACACCACTAATGTGTGATATCCGTTCTTCTTATGCAGTGATTCAAAGTATCTTCATACAATTATGTTTAATAATAAGAAAACTTAATGTAATTTTGCTTACTTTAATATTTAGTCGAAAAAAAAACCCCAGAATCTGTCAATTATTATCATTAATGGTTTTATCATTGAGTTGTACAAATTGCTTTTAACGACGCCAGCTAAAAGAACCGGACTTTGTGCCATATATTTCTCAGTTTGACGTTTGTATTTTACTGAAACATGGTGTACAGATAATCTAGAACCGGTCATCCCCGGATATTCTTCTATATGTTATGCTGCGATAAAATCTGGAAGGCGGGGCCGACCCAGCGGTGGTATAGCCGTATATGTAAAAGACAAATATTTTCATGGAGTCGAGTTAATTAAAACTGACAATAATTTGTTTTTTTGGATTAAGTTTTCCCAAAAAGGTATTTGGGTTTGGAAAAGATATAGCTATTGGTCAAGTTTATGTTCCTTGTGGAATATTCTGTATTTGACACTGTAGAGAATCATGTTTCGGTTATTTGCTATATACCTTTGTGTGGATTTTAATGCGCGCATCTCATCTATTTGTGATACTTTTGTTGATGGTAATTTACATGATATATAAATGTAATAGAGGAGAATGAATTTGAGGATGAAACTCTGGCAGAGAAACATTCGACGGATAATAAATGTAATGCCAATGGCAGAAAATTGAAAGAATTATGTAAAATAACTGGATGGTTATGGTGATAACTGTGGTATAGATATACTTTTATAGTTCACGGGGATGTAGCACAATTGATTAACTTCTTACATTCCCCCCAAAAATGAGCTCTATATGTCATTTTTGTATCGGTGATATAATGGAATTCTCGGACAATTTTGATTTTACTGAATTAGTTAAAAGTAAACATACTGAATTTGCCACAATTGTAAATGAAATTGATAATATCAATGGTTGTAAAATCCATAGAATTGTATCAGATATTACTAAGGAGTTGCATCAATGTGCTGTTGATATTAACCGAAGGATATTCAAAACAGTTTCAAACTCTTTAGGCACGAAAAACAATGGTAAATCCGACTGGTTTGACAAAAATATGTCTTGAGCAGAAGGCACAATATAGGTACGAAAAAAATAGGTACAGCAAATATAACGATAATCAAATCAGCTTACTTTTGTCACGGACAGAATATAATAAATGTAGGAGAAATCCCAGACGCGTGTGGTCAAATAAAAGAAAACAAAATTTAAGAAACACAGCAAAAACAGCCCCGAAAACGTTTTGGAAAGGAAAAAGGAGACTTGGTAATCTTACTGTGGAAACATTTATGGAACACTTTAAAAAACTAGCAAATGACAGTACAGCGGTTTGTCAGACCGACAGACGTGACCCAGATAATGACGCCATTGACTCTTTAAATCCACCTATCACTATCGACGAAATTAAGAAAGCAATAAAGATTTTGATACGGAATAAAGCTAGTGGGCTAAATGGTATATGTAGCAAAATATTTTTTGTGTGCAATGATTTTTATTAAAATTTGTAAATGTTTGTATACCAACTCGATATATCCAACTGAATGGACTAAGGGTGTACTAAGTTCCCGTTCATAAAAAGTGCGACAAAAGTAATCCTAATAACTATAGGGGTATCACTCTTATGAGTATTTTTGCAAAGTTGTATTCAATAGTGCTAAATAATAAACTCAATGATTGGGCATACAGTTGACTGTATTTTTATTCTGTACGATGTCATAAGTATTTCCATTTTAGAAAAGCGTAAACTTTACTATGTTTTTGTAGACTTAGAAAAGCGTTTTACACGGTAAAAAGAGAAGCATTGTGGTTTAAATTGACCGACTATAGTTCTGATAATAAATTAGTCGAAGGAAATATTATACCGTTCGGTCGTGCTTAAAACTGCACAATTACTTATCTGATTATTTCGATTTAGCGATCGGTCTAAACAAGGTGAGTCTTTATCACCCATTATGTTTTCGTTGTATATAAACGATGTGTGCAAAGACTAATGTAGTAGTGGTCATTTTGCAGATCTAATTGATGAGGTCCACCTATTTATATTATAGTTTGACGTCGATACAGTGCAATTTTCTAAATCTGCACCCGGGCTGCAATAGCTTTTATGTTCGTTTGCTAACTATTACGACAGATGGGACTTGACGTTAAATGTTGCTGAAACTGAAATTGTCATCTTTGGTGCTGCTAGGTGTATGGGTGATTGTGAAATGTTAGATAAGAGAGAAAAGGTAAATGTTATTGATAGCTTCTGTTACCTTAGAATATGTCTGAAATATTATTTAAATATGGCAGAAGCAAGAAAACTACTAATAGACAAGGCAAACAAATCTTTGTTTACCTTAAAAAAAATATTTTCTTAATGTTGACATTAAAACAAAGCTATATATACTTGATTCTAGGATAAAACCAATACTTTTATATGGATACGAAATGTGGGGTCTAAGTAATATTGGTGTTGTAGGGAGCGCATATAACCAATACTGTAAGTATGCACATGGCTTGCCTAGGTCAGCACCAAATATATGTGTATATGGCGAGCTGCTTAGATGCAGTTTAATTGTTGGATTCAGAAAAAGGATATAAAATTTTTGGACAAAGACGATGTCGCAAAAACACCAAACTAACAGTAGATTCTACCACTGGAGTAACGAAATTAAGCGAGTGTTACAGGACTGTGGTTTTAATTATCTGATTTTGTTTGAAAATCAAACCACTTTAGATATGTTATGGGTGAGAAAAAAAATGTCGAAGATATACTTCTATCAGAGTGTACAAATGCAATGAATGAATCGACTAGGTATGATGCTTATCGCCACATAAATGGTGACTTATCTACTTACTATTTGGATTTTGAAAAACATTGAAAATGACAAATATCTGAAATTATCAATTCGTTTCAGATGTGGATACCATTGTTTGAATGTCGAAATCGGCAGGTACAAAAATATTCCAAAAAAGACAGATTATGTAGAGTCGAGACTAAATTCAATTGATGACGAATATCATTTTTTGTTATGTTGTCCATTATATTCAAACTTGAGGAAGACTTGTTTTTAGCGGTATTTTTGGAGCTTCCTCACCTTATTTAAATGTAATGCCCTGTTAAGTCCTACATCAACAACATCTCTGATATCTGTTTTTAACTATTTAAAGAAAGCTTGGTTTCTTCGAAAACAGATTGTGTCAACTATTAGGCTATTGTCCATTATATAGATGTATTATGTATATGTGAAATGTAAATAACTATTATGTATTTGGAGAAGAGCTCGATGGCTCGTACCTGCAATAAACCACATATATGAAAAGTTATCCAACCGAAAAGTCGAAACTTTACAACTCTTTTTAGTACGATGCACCATATGCAGAGCTAAAACTGCGTCAACACCTGGCTATTCTTGCTGTGAAAAACTTAACATTTCAGGGTGTATTATCCCAAGGCAATTTATCGATTCAGGTGTTACTGGTGGTAGTAAATTTTGTTATATCAGCCTGAAGATTCTATTTTTTTCATTAAAACCTAATGGAAATTATTGAAAATATCGGAGTTATTGGTGTGTGCAACTTAAAACTCAGAGCACATTATCTTTAAGAAACAATCGTGTAATGTGTTACAGGCAGTGGCCCCTTTTTATGTCGGCCAGAAATTCTGTTTTTCTTTCATTAACCTAATGCAATAATTAAATTTATCGATTTTTTACGTCTTATTCACAGTTCAGTTGTGGTGCAAATCAATTCCTTGAGGAAATGAAAAATGTAGTAAAAATATATTCAATATAGTAAAAAGACAACCGTTCTCTTGTTTGTGTTAATTTGCTTTATTTCTTTCTTCTGACCACATCTATCTATTGAATTAATAGAAAATTTATTTCCACAATCTTCTTGGTTTCATCTTCAGTACAAGACCAAGTGGGTTGGAAAATGGTACTTTTTTAAATTATCGTCGATTTTTCTCTATTATTCACTGAGTCGACATAATTACATTAGTATAAGTGGTTCTGAGAGGATAACATCCAGTGGTATAGAAACGATCGTTTTTAAAATAACTGTAGATGTCTTGCCTGTAGCTACACTCAAAATTTCTGAAAATATATTTTTTATTATACCAGAATTATGGGGGTGGTATTATTTCAACAAATTAAACAACACGTATGACCTTAGATTGAACACTGGATTACATTTCAAGAATCCACATTTGGCAGTTAGCGCTACTCGCCCAGTGAATTGTTGTGAATTAATCCACAGCTGCTCATGCTTCATCCTATACGTGAGGCATGATATCAACAGGCATTTAAAATGCTTCTATGATGACGACTTTGGTTGAAAAGACAAAATTCTACTGCCCTGAATAAAACGTTGATCAAGTTTTACCTGACACAAATTCATTATCGTTGGCTCGATTAACGGTTTGCAGAGTTTCCGTCCCTTTAAAGAGGAAGCATACGCGTGCATGTGAATATTGATAGTATGATACTTTTATGAAAAGTAGCTGTCGGTGCATTTATTATCCCTTTTTATGCATGTTGTCCATCTTTGGAATAGAGCATTGTCGTGTACGTATTGGATTTTATCCCAAAATCTATACATGAAACTTATCCAGACATGTCTGACGCAATGTTGACGAGTTATTGTGT
This sequence comes from Cryptochiton stelleri, assembly GCA_031471745.1. Lineage (NCBI taxonomy): Eukaryota > Metazoa > Mollusca > Polyplacophora > Chitonida > Mopaliidae > Cryptochiton > Cryptochiton stelleri. The sequence continues at coordinate 8,040 of JAUELC010278068.1, forward strand.
AATGTCAGTGAGTTTATCCTAAACCACCCATTTTGGTCTAACAAGTCATATCTCTGTTTTGTCTGGGGATGAAAAATGATCCCAGTTTGCGTAATGGAACTACCATTGAATTTGACTACAACTTTTAAACAAATGCGGAACACTTTACAACGTATACTGGTACACATAAGATGAAACAGTAACTTAAGGACACAGGAGGTTCTTTTAATACATGTGTGATTTATGGCAGTAGCCTATTGTAGTACTGTATAACTTTGATACACTGATATGTTTGTTATTCTGAAACAAACAAAACAAACGTCATTAAGAACAAATATCTAAGAAACAAAAATATTACGAATCCTATTTTTCACTTTAGCACTTTGTATGTATCCAAAATATTTTTATTTACTTTAATATCTGCTTCATATAGCGTAATTTCTATCAAGTCAAATAAATGCAGTCTTTATTATAGAGTAAAATCTTATTATTGTCAACAGTTAACATTTAGACATTAACGCTAAGACAAACTAGCCTTTATCATGACATCTCAAAACAAAATAATATCAATCGATAATCCACCGATTTACACCTCAAATTACACCAAGAATAATGATCTCGTGACTGTTTCAAAGCGTCGCAGTGTACAAAAATGGCGTTTCGCTAAGCGATCAAAATGAAAATTTTAACCTAACAATAAAAAAAAAAATTGTCTTAACACAAAGCGCCTGATGCAACTACAAATGCACTGTTACCTCAAAAGTGGGCCTCCGTAGCCTTTTACCGGAATAGCCGTCAAAATCAGTGAATATTCTCAACAATTTGCAGACAAATTTTTGCCTTCCTCGCTCGCCAGTCCCAGCTTATCGACCAACCCGTACGTCAAACACGCCACAACAAACAAGGTACTCGACAGCAAACAGTCCACACACGGAACGCTACGAAACAAACATAATTGTTGTTATGCCGACTCAGCTTTGTAGTTTAATTAGATTCTGTAAATGTCAATTCCGCAACAACAAAAGCTGAGGACGAGATAGTAAAAACGTATGGAAAACAAGGAACTTCCACAGCTTTGTTCAGGACAAACAAAGTCCAGTGTGACTGTCTCAAATGAATAAACCGTGTCATATCCCCACACATACAACACGAAGGAAATAGCATGCATTCGGAAAAGAATAAACGAATCCTTCAAAATGTAGCTTCAGTCTAGCTATATAATAAGAGTCGATAGATGAAAACTATTTAGAGGGCTTCCTTGACAAAGGAATAGTGTTTTGTTTGTAAAGACGCTCTGTATTGATGTTGTGTCACACAGACCATCATCCCGCAAAAGCTAAATCAAACTTAATTCGGTCAGAAGCAGCTAATGTATCAAACGAAGAAAAGATGCCTTGTGGGTATTCATCGTACATTCGGGTAAGTCGCACGATAACCAAGTTGTATTTAATTTTGTACCGTATTTCTGGGGAATTTTATCGCCATTAAACCTCGTGCCAATGTCTGTACCTGGTCCCATTCTTCGAAGCGTCTAGTTTGAAGTCAGTAGGCCTACTGTTTATTTCGCGGATGGTTTTGCTCATGCATTAAATTGATACGACCGTAATGTAAGTGAGATTTCATTGAAACTGCCAATCAGAGGATCTCTTAAACAAACAAACACGCGGCAACGCTGGACCGTCCTGTGCTTTATATAACGATTTTCTTTTCATTTAACAGCTATGATTGGACGTGGGATTTGGTGGCGTTTCCATTGGTCTACCAAAATACGCAAAAACAATAACATATGCAGTGCAAATGGTTGGAGTTCATAGCCAGCTTTTGTGCGCCACCATGGGCGACGTTCTTTTATCTATTGACTACAGTCACGAGGCGCCTGCAAACAAAGAATTAACCGAGTTTAGGGTTTTAGTTGGGTGTTTCGAAAACAGAGACCTCGAAAACAGAGACCCACTCGAAAACAGCGACCTAGCCTGGGTCTCTGTTTTCGTATGCCTGGGTCTCTTTTTTCGTATGCCTGGGTCTCTGTTTTCGTATAAAGGGTCTCTGTTTTCGTGAATACGAAAACAGAGACCCATTAGTAGTAGGGTTAGAGGACGATAGACCCAATTGACCTTTGACATTGACCGTGTGTGCGTTATTATGTAGTGCGGGATGAGTTTCATCCCGCACTACATAACAAGGAAGGCTTGTGCGTTATTCAGTAGT
>JAUELC010278079.1:0-10226 GCA_031471745.1 Cryptochiton stelleri
TGTTTATATATATCTATTGATTTATCCTTGCCAAACGTTTCTGTTTATTGACTTTTCAATAAGAACTTGTTTTCTTTGCGGTCCTTAATATAATTCAGAAAGCAAAAAACACTTTCTGGCTAACAATGGACAGCCTCTAGCATACCCTAACTTGAACAAGTTAGTGCAAAAATCAATTCAGCACAAGCGTCAATCCTGGTCTAGTTCCCGTTTGTAGATAGTAAAGTGTCATCGATCATCTCTAACCGTTTTTCCATTTTTCTCACACTTATGTAGATCGACATACTGGTTGAGATCATAGGTTTAGCTATTATCGGCCTTTAAACAAATTTATATTGCAATTAGTTCATTGTCTTTGACTGCATGGCACGTGCTGTTCCAGAAAATCAGAAACAATGACAAACAGCTCATGCGCACCACTATACAACACATTGAGATCACGCGTTGGAAGGTTATAACAATATAGATTAGCATTTATATATGTGTATACTTTTGCCTTCAATTGCTGATATTCGTAAACATGCATATTATTATTTAGTTACCTGGTCTTTAAAAATAACTCTATTGGAATCTGAACATTTTTAATAATTATATTTTGTTATCACTAATCGATTTAAGAAACGTATTATCAACACGTCAACAATATTGTCAACAAGACATTTATAAAGGTGGGTGTGTAACAATCTAGTGTAAGTTAAGGGCAATAAGTTTTATTGTTGATCCAAATCCAAATAATTTTTTTTTAGATAACATAGCTTTTTCATGAAATTATAAATTTATCCGGATATCGATATATATTTAAAACCGCATACACTCCCCGCACCAAAACATTTACGCCATTGTCCGTTCATTTGTATCCATGGTAACAAACCATTATAGTGGCTCTTAATCTCTTGCTAGTTTTTTTGTATGCATTATAAGTGATCTAATAACAGATATAGTTTTATATTGAACTATTCAGATAAAGCCAGCCTCTACATGATCAGTTGTTTACCGCCACCTCAATATATGGGCAATACGGCCAGAAAGTGTTGTTAGTCTTTAAAAGGTACTTTGAGTGGACATCAATAGGAAGAGGCGCGGAAAGCAATTTCGACTGTTGGCAGTCTGTTTTCTCTGTTATAAATAACACAACAGCCATTCGATTCAGCACAGATAAAAAATATTTATAATCAAATTCGATTTCTATAGAGATTAATAGGCAAATATTCTTATCTATCAAGAACAGAAGCCAGTCCGTAAAAAGTCAAATACAGTCCTTCTTTGTCGCTGAACGTTGTAGATAAGCGCAGAGTAAGATGTGCAATAATTGTTCAAATTGTTAGCATTGTTATAAAGTCTAAAGCGAAGCGCCCGGTACACATGGACTCCGCTAATATAGGGCATTCTATTAACCATTAAGTTACAATCAGTTGTTTTGGCAATAAAGGATGCCCGTGTGGCAATTGCGTTGTGAATTCCCATGAATCCCCCGACAAAAAATACTCTAGTCGAACTAATTTATCCATTCTGCGGGTGTCTACTTAGATTTCCATCTATAGTGAACTAACAGATTGCAAATTTTCTGTGCGACTAATCCTGAAGACACAGCTTCACGAGGGAAGACAAATCGTCAGAGTTGGTATCAAAAATATTCAAATAAAGCAAGCTTATATCACAGATGAGTTTGTATAGAATACACCGTCTGCTCTAAATAGCGAACCACTGCTTACCTCCACGTCAATACATGTACAATGCAGCCAGTAGCTGTCTAAGACTTAGAGAGCTAATTTTTGTTGACAAAAATACGAAGAGACGTGAAGGTATTAATAGGCAAACATTTTTATCAATCCAGAACAGAAGCCACCCTGTAAAAAGTAAAATAAGGCCATGTCTTTGTCGTTGTATCCTGTAGATAAGCGCAGAGCATGTTTGATAATAATTTATAAGATTTTAGCAGAAACGACCCCAAAAAACCAATTTGTAGCTATTTGCCATTGTTAAAGTATAAAGCGAAGCATTCGATTAACCACCAAGTTACCATTAGGTACTTGAGCAGTGTAATGTTTAGCTCGATGTATTGCCGCTCTGACCATAAAGGACGCACGTGTGGTAATTGTGTTATGAATTTGCATGAATCCCTCAGAAAAATCCTCTCTAGTAGAAATAATTACACCATTCTGCGAGTGCCTACCTAGATATTTCTACAGATAGGATGTTTGTTATGGGACTAATCGTATATGGTCCAGTTCCATGAGTAAATATTGGTCAATAATAATACATCTAGATCAGTATAGAGAAATAGATAGAAAATTAAGTCCTTCGTCGCACATTCTAAATATTTCTCTATTATTTGGTATAGATCTCAATGATCTAAAAGTCACCAACGAAACTCCTATTTACAGAGACTGGTTACATACTATTATTGAGAATTTGAGATGAATGCCAAGTTCTCTTATTTTTTAGTTTTGATTTATTTATTAAAACAAATGTTTCCAGGTAATGATGTCGTATTTTGGAATGATAGGCGTGGTAACTGCCTGGTGTAAAAGTCAACTGGAAAACAAATCTAAACAAGTGGTACTTATTAATGTGTTATCAGAGACAAAAACAAATTTGTCAATCATAGGTCAAATCAAATCAAATGCCTTTTTTTTTCTTTTTTTGTTCTACATCAATCATTTATCGAACGTTATAATGTTGATACAAGTATTGATTACCCGCTAATGGGATGATTCATCGGTTTTTAATTATTCGACATCCCTTGGCCAGTTTGATTTGTTTTGTTACATACAAAGTTCATATTGTTTGCTGACCATACCACAATATTCTGATGTAAAATAACTGCTGATGTAATAACAGTTATGATTTATTAGGAAAAATATATAAGCCTACATGGTGTTCATCAAATCGTCTGTTTTTTAATACGTGAAACAAATACTTCTATATGACCATGCAATCTAATACGAGAACCTTCTAGGGTTTTAAACACGACGAATAGTATCTATTTTGTGACAGTTAAATACAGATTGTATTTCTATCATGAACGCCTGTATCTCTGTTTTTGTAAATATGTTTGATTTAATTGGTAATTTTAACCTATGTAGCATATTTTCCTATCAATCCATGCACCCTCTATTGTGTGGATTGGTATAAAAACATTTTAGTATGGTTGGAAGATAACAAAAGGTACATTTTGCAAAGGAGCATATTGTACTAATGACAAAAAAAACAACGCTTTTGTCTATTTCGTGTCTATCTAAGGCGATTTAAATTACAAGTTGGTGGTCATTCCCAGCCTGATATATAGCTCTTAATAAACGACTGCCACAAAGCCTGGACTTATTGGGCAAATGTATTGGGAACTCAAGCAGGCTGCATATGCCTGGATAGGCAGGATTGTATATAGTTCAGACTATTTTAGGAAGCAAGTGTCAGCAAGTTCGGCCGATGGTCATGTTTTACGATGAAATTGTCTTCAAGCATGAACAAAGCTGATTATATAAAGATTCACATCTCTACATGACAACTGTCCTTGGACAATGAAACATTTGACTGTAAATAAGAATAAAATATATAACGTGCGCTGTAAGTGGAATAATTAAATTCATCCATTTCGCTTAAGCAAAGCTGGTTTTCATTCCGTTAAATTGGTTTGAGTTGATTGCTGATTAATACCCTCAAATATATGCAAGTTTTTCGTATGTGTAAACCGGCTAATGGGTTCAACGAGTAATGGATTAAATTGAGATGTAATATCAACTATAGATTTCAGTGATAAGAGCCTCGTCCGCGTGTAAATTGGGACACCGTAGGTATACAACAGATGTTTAATTGGTGTCGTACGCCGCTCTGAATGTTACACAATGTTATGGACAATTAATAATTTGTTTACAAAATCGTATTAAACTGTTTACCATCATACGTTAGAAGGGGAATTGAACATTAAGACATAAGTTTAGAACTTTTATATAAATTAATGCAAAATAAACTTCTACCTCCGATGTTAACGTTTATCGATTTGTCCTTATCAAATGTTTCTCTTCATTAACCTTTCAACGAAGAACACGTTTTCATGAGGTGCTTAAAGAAAGTGAACAGTATTAAAAATGTTGACCTGCTTGCACAGGCAAGATTATTATAGATTACAACTTCTATTTATTAAGGCCGTGACCATTCGGTACAGATTCTAGTACCGTAATCAAGCATAACGATCAGGTGAATTCATACAAGTATATATGCATTTGATTGTCAGAAAGTCTGAAGACGGGTTTTATACATTATATAAAAGCATTTGTATAATAAATCAGCATGGTTATATATTGACAGTATGTAGGAGGTTTACAGGAGCTATTCAATTGAATTGTCCATATGCGGACGGGATTTGGAAGCCCTGATTCCTATTGATTCCAAGTTTAGATGTACGAATGTGGATGGCTTCAATAACTTCCTCGTGGTTCGGTGGTTGATATTTTTGTATAGGCATTGAACACCCTGCCAGTCTATTGGGTGATCTCTCAGAGGGTCAGAAATGGCTGACTTAGTCCAGCTTTTTTGATGAGGCTATGTGACTTTTTTGGTAAGGGGTCGACACGTTTCACCTATGTAGTGATCTTTACAAGAACAATTTATTTTATAGACACATCCTTTGAGTGGTGGAAGGTTTTAATGAGAACGTGCGTCATTAGCTTGGATAATGATTTTTAAGGGAGGTCCAGTTGTAAAAACATTGTCAATATTCTGTTTTTCTTTCAGCATTAATTTGATCTGGTGACTGGTTTTTCCAATAAAGGGTATAAAGAATATTGAAAGTGTGTTCATAACGGGACCTTCCTTAAAAACCATTCTCAAAGTCAGTGGCAAACGTTCTTCCTCAACCCTCCCGCCACTCAAATGAAGTGTCTATAAAATAAACTGTTCTTGAAAAGAACACTACATATGTGAAACTTGCCGACCCCTTACCAAAAGAGTCAATGAACACATAACCTAAACAAACAGCTGGACTCTCAAGTCAGCCATTTCTGACCACCTGAGAGATAACCCTGAGCCCACAATAAACTGGCAGGGTGTTCAATGCCTAAAAACAAACATCAACGACCTAACAACCAGGAAGTTAATTGAAGCCATTCACATTGGCAGATCTAAAACTTGAATGAATATGGATCAGGGCTTCCATATCCCGTCAGCACATGCACACTTAATATGAATAACCCCTGCTACCCCCTACATACTGTCAATGCTAACTATGTTTATTTATTATCCAAATGTCCAATTCAAATATATTGTCTTAAAACCGTATTCCCATTTCATGAAAATCAAATGTATATATACTTGTATGAATTCACCTGATCATTATGCTTGATAACGGTGCTAGAATCTGTACCGAAACGTCACGACCGTATTAAACAGAAGTCGTAAACAATAATAGTCTTGCTTGTGTATGCTTATCCCAACTTATAAATGCCTCCAAAATACTGTGCTCATGCTGGAAACAACTTGAACATCAGAGCCTCCCGCAAAAGCAAAAATAAATTCACCACAACTGTCGATTCTGGTATTAGCTTTGTGTATAGAAATTGAACGTGTGTTATCCACCATGTCATTTCAAACTGTACTTTTCCACGTTTGTCCATGTTCTGATAAACATCCTGGTTGAGATATATATACAGCTTATATGTTATCATCCATTATACTAATTAATGCGACAAGTGCTGTATGCGGGACTCCCATGTGCAGCTCATGAGAGTCAACAATAGGTTTACTTCTTAAGATGGTTTAAAATAGAAATATACTGTCATTATCAATTTGTCATCATTCCTTGCAGGTGTCACTTTTCTCTAATGTGCTCAATTTAGCGGAGGACTTTTTAATGTTTTACTTATCTTTGTCGTTCACGTAAAGGTTTTATTTAAAGTCATTTGTTTATTCTGTGGTCATAACTGTTGTCCATTTACTTTCGTATAACTTTGATTATGTCTGGAATTTTAAACACAATTCCAGATGATTTAGTAACACGCGACTGTCCATTTAAGAAACCGAATGCGACATCATAAATATTGCCAAGCAAGTCTCAATAGAAGTGGTTATGTAAAAGTGTCTTCTAAGTAGAGGGCAATCTACACATTCAACCAATATGTGTTCAGAGACGTAGGCCTACTGATAGCCTCACGGTCCACGGAAAAGTACGATCATCTTCGGCAAGAATAAATAGGCCTTGAGTTATGGGTGTTATTAATATGGAACTGCTTTTTACACTCAAACCTCTCAGTGGGAATAAATGGTTTGATCAATGTCAGGTTATTCCGAATAGTTCACAACAAAGCCATCCATAAAAGCAAAGAACAATGTATTAAATCCATACGGTCGATATCCCTTCTGGTATTATTTCTATGCGAAAGAGTTTGGATTTAGGATCCTAAAGTCTGCCATCCATCACGGCGTCTCCATTTGTCTGCTTAAATTCTGGGTGAATAGAGGTATTCTGACATATCGTTCGAAGTGTTCAAATGTATGAAATATATCACAAAATCTAAAAACAAACAACAAATTCAAAAGTCTATTGGTGATAATAAACAAAACATTATGACTTTATAGACTACGCCAGCCTATTTAGCTGACAATGAAAAGGCGTGTTTTATGTGCCGCATACAAAGTAATACAAACCAAAAAATATATTCCTTTCCATGAGTGTGCATTTTTGTTGAATAATTATCTAGAAAATAATAATTTTTCTAAAACGAAATGTTTTAATTTCTACATGCACTTTGTTTGATAGACGTTTGTTTCAAACTGTTTATTCCCTGCAAGGCAATGATTCCACTCGCGGCACTAACATTGTAGTTTGCTTTTAAGCACTACAAAAAGAGTACCGTTTGTCCAAGAATGTATTGATCTAAAGACAAAATGTCTTGTATCTTCGATTTATTCCAACCTACTTTTGGAGATTCTGATTTCATTGCATATTGTTCTTAGTAAAGAACTCCGAGGGAACACGAGGTTATTTCGGCAAATGCCATGGGAAATCAACCAAGTTACAGCTTCTCAAAGGCAATATTCCATCTTTTGTATATCTGTGTTCAGGAAGCACATGGCGGAAGGCTCAGATGATGGCAAGCCATTATGATACAAATAACTTAAATCATTAGGTCATAGTGTGACATATAGACAATGCACCCGTCTCTTCCCGGTCAGCTTTAATCAAACGTAGTACCTTGACATTGGATGTAAATGGTATTTGACTGTTTGAATTTTGACAACGTATTCATATATATATTTCATATGACGATTGCCTGTCTTCACAAAGTCTAGGATATCATCAGGTAGTTTTTATACCTTTTCCTGGCTAGTATGCTGAGTTGTTACTGCGCTAATTTTCTAGTTCTATTTTGTTTTCGGAGATGTGTTTGCCTGACTCCAGGATGGAGGCATTTATTTGACAGATACATGTAGGTTTGAGCGAAAACTTCAACAAAGTATAAAATAGTCAGAAAGTTTCGTGTCCTCTCTTTTTAAAATCTGCTCAAATGAATGACATTTTTTTTTGTCATCAATTTCCCTTACTATCGTTATATCTATTGGTCAAATGTACAAGCTTTCATTGACGATTAAAGTTCTTTATGTTAGGTTGTTTTATTAAATGAACTGATAGGTTTGGTAGTTTTGTCATAATGAGAAAGAGTACCAAATTGTTTTAACACCCGATAATCATATTCACGAAACCATATCATCAGCAAGAATACGTTAGAAGGGTAAATTAACGAGGAAGAAAACAGAAAATTAAAGTCGTATTCAAATTATAGAACGTATCAAGTTGTTCACAAAAATGGTATTTATTATTTTGTATGATTCTTACTTTACCACTGAGTACCACTTAAACTGAGATACTGTTAGTAAAATGTATGGTGGACTTTTTATGCGATATTTTATTTAATAATTTCTTGCGGATAGCAACAGTCTAAACGACTCCAAATTCAAACCTGGCAAAACAGAAATAGTACACACGTACTATATAAAGTTACACAACTGTTGCACGACATTTTAATATATATTTAAGTCTATGATGTTCAGTGACATCACTTAACCCAATATGGCATAACAATTCCACCATACATTTTACTTACTGTGTCAACATTTTAATGGAGGTCAGTGGAAAGCAAAGAAAAGCACAAAAAATTAAAAGTGGTTTTGTTTACTTCTTCACATCCGTCTAGTCGAGATTAATTCTGGTATTTTTCTCGTCTGCAGATATTAAACTTTGTGATTCATCAATGCATGCCATCTGTAACTGTGCTTTATTTTTTCTTGGTTTCCCATACTTACGGTGATCAACACATTGCTTGAGATACCCGACTCTTTAATGAGAATAAAAATACCTGCACAACATTTATCCGAATATCGACAGTTATTTAATAGCGCATATACTGTTCATACCAAAACATTTACGCCATTGTCCATACTATATTCATGCTTTTGATACATTATAGGTGATCTATTAACAGATAGAGTTTTGTATTGAAATATTAAGATAAAGCAAGCCTATATCACGGATGGTGTCGAATAGATTCCACTGACTGTTCTAAATAGTTATTTACTTCCACTTCAATACATGTAAAATACGTCCATAAAGTGTTGTAAGCGACTTGTAATAGAGAGCTACTTTTTGTAGGACATTGATACGAAGAGGCATGTGATACAATTTATATGTTTGGCAGTCTGTTTTCTCCATAATAAACGACACTACAGCCATTTGCGTCAGGAAAGAGGAAAAAAGCTTTAGAGCAAAATTCGATTTCTATGGAGATTAATAGCCAAATACTTTCTTATCAACCAAGGGCAGAAGCTTGTCCACAAAAAGTCACATGAAGCCATGTCTTTCTCGTTGCATTTTGTTGATTAGCGCAGACCATGGAATGTAATGATTGATAAAATATTACCACAGACAGCTTAAAATAATCAGTTTGGGGATGTTTATCCGTGTTAAAGCATAAAGCGAAGCACCCGGTGCCCGTTAACCCGGTTTTAGGCCAGCATTCAATTATCCATAAATTTAGCCCCATTAGAGTCGTATGACCAGGTCAATCAGGTCAACCAGGTCCTCCTGCCCGGGAGGAACACTCCATGGGAATAACAAAGGTTGCCCAATGCCAGGCTGTTCTGAATAGCCATCTATAAGAGCATACATACATTTTTAAAATTAACTTCTCTATTCTAATGGAGGGGGTGGGGGTGGGGGAGGACGGTTTTCACACCCTCTCCCGATTACAACAGGTATTTTATATTCGATATATTCCAACCTACAATCGACAATCGAATTTCACTGAATATAGTTTTCAATAACGCACTTCGACACAACAGTATGTTATTGTGGCAAATACCAGATTCACAAATGGATAGCGCCAGTCAAAAGGAAGACAAGACTTTTGCATTTTGGGCCTGACACATGAATATTAATCAAATCAAAATACTTGTATATTTTCCATGTTTAAGTATACTGATTTGTCCTTGACTGATGTTTCTGTGTATTGACCTTTCAACAAGAACATGATTTTTGGGTGCTTAAAGAAAGGTAAAATCTAAGTTTCATGTAGATTCGCCTATAATACACAACTTCCAGCAGGCAATAACTTGAACAACAGGGCCATCCGCAATAGCAAAGATCAAATCATCACTACCGTCTGGTCGATATCAATTCTGATATTATTCTCATCTGAAGAAATTGTATAATATATGTGATCCATCATGTAATCGCTAATCCATGTACATCCATGTCTAGTTTTTTCTCTATTCTTACATTGATCAACGTATTGGATGAGGTCTTTAGTTCAGCTACTTTACTAATTAATATTGCAGGCATTTACTGCCTGGGACTCCAATGACAGTGTCCGAAAGAGTGGCTCGCAGCTGTAAGCGATCTCATGCACAACAGTAAACAAAATAAAGACATCGTAAGTTGGAAATCTCGCTACAAATTTTATTAACAGTTATATTCGTGAAGGTAAATGTTGGTATCATAAGGTGAATATTTGGCCTTGATATATTATTCCACTACAATCTTAATATGTTTGCAAACTAGATTTTGTGATTATCGCCAGTCGATTAAAGAAACTTAATTACAACACAGTCAGTACTATTGCCTTCAAATCCTTAATAGAGATTGTCTGTGTAAATCTCTGGTCTAACTAACTAGGGGGGAGGGGGGATTGTCTGTGTAAATCTCTGGTCTAACTAACTAGGGGGGGGGGGGGGGA
>JAUELC010278090.1:0-10224 GCA_031471745.1 Cryptochiton stelleri
TGTGATTGTCTTGTATCTTGTCATTGTTTGTTGCCAGTGGCGTCGGGGGTGGTTTCTTTCACCCATTGGGCTGGCACACCGTCATATGAGTGAAATAACCTTAAGTTCGGGCGTAAAACCCCAATCAAACAAAACAAATCTTGGAAGTAGGACGATTGAAAAATTCCCTCAACAACCCAATTAGCTTCTGGTAGTACATGAGTTAAGATACACGATACGAATGGTATTTTCGAGGATGTGTTTCCCTTTTTATATTCCCACCCCAATAAAATTAAACTGTACGAACCATAGAGCAGGACTAACCTAGTAACAAAAGTAGCATATGCTACAGACCCCGCACTTCCGAGGGCCCCGTAGATAAAAAAAAAAAATGCAAGCTGTCTGGTGAAATCGTCATTTCACGACCTCGAAAAACGGATAGAACAAATAATCTCACTCTAACGCACATTGGACACGAACTTCTGTGTGAAATAGAAAGTTAGAATATCACCAATGCAGTTGCCCATGCTAAATAGTAACCTGTGTTAGTTCTTTACACTTGGGAGTAATAGTATTACTATAGTGTGGGACATATTTGCCGTAGTATCTGTCCGTGCATCAAATTACAAAAAAAATGAATAAGCTTACTGTACAAGTTAAAATCATTTATCATTTAGGTGCATCATTTTTTTTTAATTTAGGGCACGTTAACAACATATGCTACTGGCCCACATAAGCTTAATCCGATCCTGGCGAACCACATCAGAAATGACAAAACAATTGACATAAAGCCTTGCGTTTGTCTATATTTTTTATTAAATAATTAAGCATAAATATCAGAAGTAAAGCAAAGGAAGGCGCCCTTTATATGTTTATACCAATCTAATGAACTGAAAGAAATCAGGAAAATTGCTCGAAGTCTAAAAAATGTACGCTTATTTTTCAATCTATTAACCCAGAATTAATATCAGGAAAACTGCACAGTCAAACCATTACGATGTGTCTTTGAATTGACAGTTCATGCAGAAAATCAAGTTCACTGACGTTGAAGTATGCTTCAATCAGCACAATAAAGTAAGAAACCGCGTATGAGGTCATAAATTAATTTAAACTATGTTTATAAATGCGAAGTAGAACTACATGTATGACTTAATTCATAAACTGTTTGTTTTTTTCTTGGCCGTAATTGCATTTAATAATAAAATAAAATCTAAACCTAGCCTCCATATTATAATTACGCGTCCATGTTGTATTATTCGTAACTACATGTACTGCATGTCTTTGAAACGCTTCCCCTCGTTAAAAGGTGAAAACAAAGCGAGCCAGCGAAAAGTGTGTGCATGGAGTAGAAACAAATACATCTAAAACGGTACTTACATGTCATTCTAAACATTATTCGGAAATCTTCTGCGAGACTTCACCTCTAAGGTATGTACGCGCCATTTTGTTTCCCCTAAGCTGACTGTTTAACCTGGAATCCCGAAAGACAGGCGGAAATCAGAGAAAAATGGCGCGTAGATACACACGAGCTTAGATTTGGACATCTCCGTCGTAAAACCGAAGCTACGCGAAGTGAGTCACGATTGCTTACATGTAAGTGGAAACAGTTAGTTATTTAATTATAAATCGGGGAAAGGACGACCAGCATCGAAAATATATTAGTTGGGAAGCATAAATAAATTGTGCTTAGTAAACATTCTTTTGAAAAACACATTTGTTGTATTTTAACTGTGGGCGTAGACGAATATTGGTCGGTATAAATCAATCACATGTCAACCATTGGAGGTATGCCCAAGGGAATAGCTTTTTGATGATAAGGATATCTCGTCAAAGTGGTTGCTCATATAGTCGACAACTGGCCATAGAAGCAACGGCTCTCAGAAAAACTGGAATATTGTCTTAAATTAAGCGTGTTAATTAACGAGTATGGGCTCAAATCAAAGAGAATATCCATGGTGAGTAACTGCAAATATGTACATGTATTTATTTGCCAGGTCAATAGTTTATATTTAAACTGTGTTTGAACTTCGAACAAAAAAAATTATCTAAATTTTCATCCCCTGGTTAGTTTTGGCTTTTATCTACTGTATGTATAATCTACATTTCTACATTTTCTTCCCGTGGTTATCTTTGAATTTTATCTACTGTTGTAAAGATAATTGTACAAAAAAAAAGTATCAACATGTCTATAATTTAGAGAGCGTCTCCAAAATTGCCTTTACAAAATAACCATCCTTAGAACTGCAAAATATAGTCTCTAAGACGAATTGTCATTCTTATCAAATAGGCTAATAATTCTTAGACATCGGCCTACTTATGTTAATCCCGTCTCTGATCTATTATGGCATTTGTAAGAACCTAGACAATTCCTTCCATTACTTTTCGGCTAGTTTGTCCAATACAAGGCCCGTCAAATGAACTATTAAACCTCTTTACGTTTGAAAGACGTTCGATAATAGGCAGAAATGAGTCTTCAAATTAGATTTTGTCTCGATTTTTAGATCAGTTTTTATGGAGACGCGTGCATCAAGCATCGTCTCTGTCTATAATTGGGGTTTTATTAGAGCCAGTTAGCTTTGTATAGATATTCGTGGATTAGAATACAGGATTATATACGTTTTCGTTTCTTTGTCGAATTATCGTTTTCAAAAGTTACATTTTTTGTTTAGTCGTCAAGACTTAACCATTGCTTTGTAGTTGTTTATAAAGTTCGTTTTGTGTTTTGATAGCATATCTATTACGACATTATTTGCGAAATAAATTATTTACAATGTATTTGAAACGGACAATGCGTCCACACGGAAGTCAAAACGGATGAGTTCATAGCTTAATTTTAAGTTACCATTGTCTTCATATTAAACTCGTGAAACATTTAAAGATTCGGGGTAAGCCTTTTTGGATCTGTGCCATGTGACTGCGTCCAAGCAATTGGCTGCCGTTCAAGATCATATTTCCGCACAATATCTGAGTGACTCTTATTTCTTTTTTACGCATTCGTAATCGGTAAGGTGTAGCAAGACTAAAACAACTTGGCGCTCAATTAAACGGAATAGAGCAGCGGGTTTTCGTTATAACTATTTGAGAACGCAGCACTTCAGCGACTGTTTGGCTCTGCACCTAGCGAAACCGCCATCAGCGAATGCTACGCCCTACACTGCACGAAACCGCCAGGAAACGAGTGAAATAGTATAGCGTTAAACATAAAGCAAACCAACAACACTTCTCTGATAATTTTTTCTACAAACTATTACCAAAGTCACAGACCATAGGACAATTACACACACTATGTAAGCCACATAAGGACACGACCTGCATTGGCGAAAGGTATTTTCGAGACAAAGGTGACGTGTATACCCCGGGGGTAATCTAAGGGTCGTTGTTTAAGTGATATACTACTTTAGGATAATCGACTTAAGTAACCATATAGCGTGACTAACATGGTAAAACAAGCTTTCAAAACAGATCACGGTGTTCATGTGGTGATTTGTGAATATCGTATAAAGCATTTCCCATGTTATCGATACCGATTGTTGATTTTGTTGAGCAATTATATTTCCCATTGACAAACACAAGTTTCCAAGCAATTTGTTTGAATCTACAAACGCAATCTGGTGTGGAAAAAGCTTTGACATCCAGACAATGGTATTTCCCATGCAGTTTGATTTGTAATTTGATGCAGCTTTCAGCACAAAAAAAAACCCCAAAGGTGAAAATATAATAAAAACATTCTGTTTATTTTCAATGTCTTGTATGTTTTACATTGTACACGAACACAAACAAAAAATATTATGAACAATAGTTGACCTCGTTATCATCGGCTAATGCTACCAACTGATTGAAAGCAAATACTATTATCCTATCATTTCACCTATAATTATAAATCTCTGTTTGTTAATATACATTGACACGTATACAGCCTACAACTACCTTTCTACCCTCTTAAAGTATCGCGGGCGGATGGAGAGAGCTTCATGATGCCCTGGTCCTCTGGGACCTAAGGGGCAACAAGAAGCTGTTGTAGCGTCCTTTTACGTCGTCACATGAGTGAAATAGCATTAAGTATGGCGTAAAATCCCAATCAAACAAACAAACAAATCTTAAAGTAACTTTAAAGTGTAACCATATTTCTGTGGGCGGCACTTGGCCCAGTAGGTAGTGGACGCTGAACCCAACTCAATGGCCAACATAGGTCGCGGCAGACCGTCGACCGTAGGTATATACATGAGGGATGTGTGGCGTTGACTATGCTAAACACGGAGTGGTTTTTGCTAGGTTTCCTGCGGGTTATACTACCAAAGACTAGGAGTGCAAAGTCGTCATATCAGTGAAATACCCTTGAGTGTGACGTTAACAATAAGAAAATGAAATGTGTTTACGAGGTTTCCATCTGGTTTTCCGCCAAACACCGGGAGTGCAAAATCTTCATATAAGTGAAATACCCTTAAATATGACGTTAACAAGCAAACAAACAAAATGTTCTTTACGAGAGTTCCATCGGGTATTTTAATAATCACCGGCAGTGCAAATAAGGGGAATGCCCTTCAGTACGGCGTTAAACACCAATAAATGATAATGAAATTCTCATGTATATTGTGTTGTATCCTTGATTTGTCTCATTTGATCTCATAAACTCTGGTTAAATTCAGAATATCCAACTACGCCCACGAGATCAAAAAGTCTTATCTGGTCATCCCTGTAATTATTTATCCTGGGGTAGAGACCCGATTTCCGCTGACCTCACTGACTGTCCTAAACAACTCCTCTGGCAATCCCCAGAATCGTTATAATATTTATCGATGATACCGATCCTCTGCTTGTTCCTTTAAATCATCCCAATGCTAATAGAAGCTACACACAATGCTGGCAAAATAACTTCTCAATTAGTATCAATCAAACTGAATTCTTTTAAAAGCGAAGAAAATGAAAAGAAATTGGAATAAATTAGTCTAAATTAGAATAAATCAAATTTAATTATTTTAAAATCAAAGAAACTGTATTAGATTTAGAGGCATTTAGAAAAGAAATTGGAACACCAATCCAATACAGCACGTTTTGATGGCTGTATACTTGACATGAGATGAGCTATTGTTGTACAATTAGCTCATTCCTTTATAAATTACAGATAATTTTAACACAATAGTGAGGGTGTGTGTTTTGTTTGAAACCAATGAAAATCTGACCCGACACGGCAAAATGTGTCGTGTCGGCAAAAAATCGACACGGCAAAATAAAGCATGATTTTGAATTATTTTTTTGCTCATCGATGTGAAATAATTCATTTAATATAGCTACGCATAGTTACTAAGTTTCACTTTCATGCAATGTTATTTGCACCAGCTGATTTACAATAGTGTAATAAATCTATGGATAATTTCATCCAAAACAAAATGAATTTTAATCACACAAATTAAGATAATACATACTGTCGACACATTATAGGACAGCGCCTCAGAGGCTTTATCGGATTCAATACAAAGTCTGTGCATTTCATTCCTGCCGTGGTATCTTTTACTAGACCGGCCAAATGTCGGTCTTTCTTCCACGAGGGGAATTAGCGACACTGGGCGGAAATGGGTATTCAAATCCGATTTCGTCTTGGTGTCTAATTCACGTTTTATATCGTGCAACCTAATTTGTTTTAGAGCTAATCCAAAGACAGTAAGGACATACTTCAATTTAGATGTTCTATTTCGGGTTTTTCAAGAGTTACTGTCCTTGCATTGGTTACCTAGTTATCACGTTTTAAAATAACCCAAAGGTCATTAGTTTGTCTTCAGTTTCCTCCGGTCTGTGGATAATCGGCGAACTTTAAGCACGCATATGGTTCTATCAAGACCACTGTTAACTGCTTGTTGAAGACACCTGCAGAGCGTTACTCTCAGGAATCTTATCAACCATGAAAGGAAACCAGCTGCATTGTTTTGAGATTGTCACAGTTGGTTTGGGGTTCAGGCTGCGTTTGACGTTTCAGAGTTAATGGGACCTTTCGGTTGTCCGTGGCGTACAGAATGTTTGTTCATTTGTTGTTCGTACTTTACGGTTATTCCACTCGGTCCGGTCTGGTTATGACATGGCGAAGTTCCATCGTTCATATGATACCAAAGGAGTTAGGCCAAATAAGGCGAATTGCCTGTGACAAAAATAAATAAATAAATAACGCAATAACCCGGGATGATTGAAATGACGCCAAGAGCCTGGAGCAAGAGCAGGGTCATTATTAATGTCTGTTATTACATTATCATCATCGACTTAAATAACCACTCGTTGTATGAAATGGGATGATGCAACATTTAAAAACCGGATGTGGCTTTGGTAATTACTCTAAAACCTAATGCATTTCGTATGTAACGGGTTTCATTTTCTGATTTGTTTAACAATTACAGTTGTCACTGTCAGATAGAAATTGTGTAACATGTGTCATGGTCCTACATTTAACAATAGCCGACACGAAACAAACACAAATTAATTGTCTCAATATTTGTCCAATATTTGCTTTAATTCTCAACCTCATCATGTCCTTTGCTCTTCTGTTGCTATTCGGCTAGTTCCGATTCTACGCTTCAGCGATTAACAAAAAGGATCAGAAAAAAACGAACGTGGATTATGGATTGTCATGCACCGAGGTTTTATTGCAAATGGCATGCTGATTAATTTCGTTGCGAAACATGGCTGTCGTGTGTTTCCTACGATATTGGCTTCCTCGTCAGTGAAGATAAACAACTAACGGCTAATACAAAGATAACAATCTCACCTAGTGAAATCTATATATATAAAGGCCTTGTATCTACATAAATTAATCGACCATTAAGATACACTTCTGTTGTATTTGACTTCATTTAATTTGTCACGGCTCATCCCATAAACACTGGTGTAGCCCGGGACACACAGTAACTCTTTCGGGAGATTATATGCTCTGCACCGATGGTCCGCTTGACTATTCCCCCTTGGGTCCAGACCGTATTCCCCCTAGATTTATGGATTATCAAAACAACCCTCTGCTAGTTTTCATTGAAAGCCACACTGCTAAGAGATTCTATACATCAAACTGTCAGAATAATATGAACGTTATCGTAAAGTAGGCCTTTAAGGACGTGGTTGCCCAAAAATCTCCCAGTTTCAGGTATGTTAGTTCTGAACATTCGGAGACTTCGAGAGAATATCACCAGGTCTTTACAGGTCGCCATGATATAGACTTCATACTACGCAACGTTTTTAGTCTTATTAGATGAGTACTTAATATGTCTTTCTAGATGAAAATCTTGCCAAACTTAAAATATGCATGTTTTTGTTCTGATGTACCCGGAAGACCGCGACATAGAGTATCCGGCTAAATCAATCGCTATTCCAAGATCAAAAATACCTAGAAACGTCTCTGTCATATACGTCAAATAACCTTAAGTACGGCGTAAAACCCCAATCAAACAAACTTCTCTGTGCCTCATTGTTGATGTTGAAACTTCCTAGTGGTGGATGCTGATAAGCTGTATTGTATCAATGGAACAAGCAGTTATGTAACACACACATATAGAATGCAATGCTTATCTGATACCAATGAGTAGTATTACTAATGTATGTATAAGACAAGGGACAATGTCCGGAAATACATAAAATCCAAATGAGAAACAAAGATGGCACTGAATTCAAGGTATAATAAAATCTGAATCAGAAACCGAAGCGAAATCGGATTTAGGAAGCCATTTCCGTCAATTACCTAATCTTAGCAACTTAGGAGAAAATATATAATTGATTTTTTCACTAGTCTTGTAATAGATTGATTAGCTGAGAAAACATGATATATTTGTCTCGAAACTGACAGTAAACCTGGACAAATGACAGACAGGATTACCACGTGCTGGTGATTGAACAAACAAAAAAAAAATCACCAAACAATATTACTTCTTTATGGGAAGATAAGTTAATTTGCTGTTAGAGACCTTTTCCACTGCCTGGCAAAAATCATGTTCTAAAATTAGAAACTTGTTAGTGTGCACTGATCTTCCAATTTCTTGTCTTTTGCTGTAATTAATGATGACACATGAAATCGGTTAATGATGGTCATAAGTACCAATTATGTGGGATTTGTGTATCGAGATTTGTTTGTTATGCTTCTCAGACCGAACTTGTTCTTCGTGGTATGTTGCAATTCAACTGGTTGAGTTATTCTAAGGGTTAATGCTTCAAAAGTTGACGAAGCAAGGAATGGCCGGTTAAGAGGTCCAGGTGACCTGCGTTCCGTGCCTAAGAGTGTTTTCCACATCATACAGCGTATCACTGATGAAACGTTAAAACCTACGCACTGGGAGCGCTTTTGATATATTTAATGATTCCCAAAACTATCATATGAGAGTTCAAAACCAGGTGGAAGAATGAATATTTATCGAATCGATTTTCGATATGTCTCTTATGTCTTCTTTGGGAGAGGGCGCTAGTCACATCAGATCGATATAAAACTTGTCTCGATTGCTCTTTTGACAATTGCGCGAGTTTCAACATAGGAATGATGTTCCTAGTATGCGCGTACTTGTTCTCTCTACATATATCAAGTATCATATGAGAGATATGAACATTTTCCAACTATCTTATGGGATCTATCCGTGGCTGGAAATGCTGATAAAAATGTTTTATAAGACCCCTGCTGATAGTGGACAGTTCCAAGGTTTAAAACCAGAAATCTATCCAGTGTAACCTTCAAAGATGAGAAAAACGATAAACAAAATTAGTCTAATAAGATAGACTGAATCGAGCAGTTTTAATAAATGGTTCCCTAAAATTCTTTTATTATCTCGCGAGAACCTCATAAAGCATTGATTGTGTGGTGAACTGTTCATGCCTCATTGCTTGTGTCTACATAACATTGACTATTATTCGAGAAACATTCCCGAAAATCCTTCATGATAATTGTTCTTCAGCATGTTAAGTGGCATATGATTTTGTCGTGGTTTTAATGGATATCTACTAAATAATTGTACATTATATGCATACGTTTTCTACGCATATATACATGACAAGTCTACCATACAATGTGATGGTCAATACGGCTCTTAAAAGCTGATGAAAAATCTCCACCCACTCACTACACCATTTTGGAAAAACTGCTACATACGGTCTTTCTTCACAGACTTACTTCATTTGTAGGGTTTCTCCCGTTTGTAACTTTCCTCCAGTGAACTGTGATAAAATGTGTATAATAAGCGGATAAACCATAAACGTCATAACAATTCAAAGCCACAAGAATATCTGTACTTTTGTATCGGTAAATCGTGTGTTGACTGCTTGGCATGCTTGGGGGGCAGAAGGTCTCATCTTTCCTTTCACATATTTTGAGATTTGTTCAAGAAGAAGGCAATCAAAGATCCATTGCTCGTCAACACTGCAGACAACCCTTTTCTTTTCTGATAGAGCTCGTGTTAAGAGGTCGGCTAACTTTTATCTTTTCGTAGACGAACAGCTCTTGACTTTGCAAAAAATGTTATTTTGAGACAATCAAAAATACAACACGAGTAAAGCAAATTAGTATGATAACTCGCGCTTGACTTTTCGAATAGAATAGTCGACCAAAACATGAATATATTTAAATTACACAAAGCAAATGTATTTATGGCAACCGAGTTACGTCCGTGAATTAAGTACACAGTAGCTCTAGCTCAGTAAAGCGATAAAAAAACAAAGCAAATATGTACTTTCATCAATTCACAAAGGTCACGAAAGATAATCATAAGCATTTAATACGTGTTGATTATATTTACATATATTAATAATATACAGGTATGGAATTTTTACAAGGTAATTATGTTGTGATATTGACCAAAAAAAAAAACATTGACCGGGCGTCAATATTTTTCTTTTGGTCAATATCAACTAAACAGCATAGTCAACTTGTAAAAAGTCTATAAGTATTTATGAAAGCGTTTTTTTTTTCACTTTCTTAAATTCGGCCGCAAACGGGAATTGGACACCTCATGACCCATTCTGGATGTAACTGCGAATGATTGGAAATGAGTAAACGCATGCAAAATAGGACATTGCTATTTTTCTTTTTTAAATGACATTGCTTCAAAGAAAAGCGCGTTCCATACTAGTCGGCTGGGCTCTCAATTCTAATGACAATGTAAACTAGTGTCCAAAAGAAACGATACCAACTTGTTTTCAAAATATTTTTGTTACGAAATGATTTTTGTAATATGAAACATGCCAATTCGTATTGCACATCCCAAACACAGCGTATCAACCAAAAATACCGGGAAC
>JAUELC010278101.1:0-10222 GCA_031471745.1 Cryptochiton stelleri
CAGAGCTCCCTCTGGTGGTCATCTCCCGAGAACACGTCTTCCTTTAGCAGCGGTTGATACAAGCTAGTCTGTACATCAAAGAAGCCGCTGCTTCAGGAGCGTACATGAGATGGGCCCGCTTATACAATCATGTACATCGGCATCCCAAGCACGAATTTGTCTCAAAATGCTATTTTTCAGGTTCCCATAATTCGTTTTCCTCTGAACTGGATGCGTCGGCTGGTGCAGGAGCAGATAATGCAGTGGCAGTGAAATTTCTAGCGAAATGCTGCTGCGGAATGGTCAAAGACATTATGAAGAGGTGGGGAACGTCCCAGCATCTGACTATCCCCGAACAACTAGAAATTGGTGTCCGATATTTTGACCTCCGTGTTGCCATGAAAGAAGGGACAACTGACTTTCACTTTCTGCACGGCTTGTATGGTCCGCCAGTTATAAAAGTTATGGAATCGGTGAAACATTTTGTTGTGCATCACCCGAAAGAAGTTATTATACTGGACTTTAACCACTTTTACAACATGAGCCAAACTGCACATGGTCAACTTCTACACATGCTTCTGGACGTCTTTCAGGAGTTGCTCATACTTCCGAACCTAAGCACAGAACCTGGAATTGCTACGT
This sequence comes from Cryptochiton stelleri, assembly GCA_031471745.1. Lineage (NCBI taxonomy): Eukaryota > Metazoa > Mollusca > Polyplacophora > Chitonida > Mopaliidae > Cryptochiton > Cryptochiton stelleri. The sequence goes on from JAUELC010278101.1 coordinate 622, forward strand.
TGCACAACTTATGGCATCATTCGGGCAGAGTATATGTATTTTATCACAACATCGCCATCAACAATGTCCGTGGATGTTGGCCTGGTTATGGAATACCATCGCCCTGGCCGAATCTGAAGGATTCACAAGATTTGGTTGCATTCCATGAAGAAGTTTACAAAAATGTTGAGAGACTCCAAGATGGGAGTTTTTACGTCTGGCAATTTGTTGTCACGCCACGAGTTGGAAATATTTGCCGTCATCTTTGTGGAGGGACGTTGGAAACGTTGGCGACACCCACGTCCGACGTCATGGTGAATTGGCTACGAGGGAAAATCGCTGGACCATCAACAATCAATATATGTCTGGCAGATTTTGTGGAATCCAATAATTTTATCCGTACTGTTATTGAAATTAATTACAAAACATTTCCAATAAGTTTGAACTGAAAATGGCAGTAAAGTGTTCAATAAATCAATTTTTGTTATAATGGTTCTTTTGAACTGGGGTTTGATAAAAAATGTACATATTTCTGGCATTTTTTTGTTGGTGTGTCCTACGCCGTGCTTAAGGTTTTTCCATTCATATGACGGCATATGTCAGCCCAATGGGTGAAAGAACCCACACTCGATGTCATTGATAAAAAACAAGACAAAGGACGCAACATAGGCGTATAGTGCAATAAAAGTGCAAATTTACAGCTCTTGACGCCGCAACAGATCGACTCCGAGTGGCTCCTTAGCTCAGAGAGCACCAGGACACAGGGAAGCTCCCACCAATAATCCTCGGTATTATTTTACTAAACCTATTTAGTAAAACACACAAAAAAGACATAAAATAGTGCTAACAAATTCACACTTCATAGGTTCTACCACTCTTGCCATCACTGACAATAAGACAAGTATAGGACGTAAACCATGGTGCAATAAGACGGAGTGTGAGAATTTACAGTGCAAGACATCGCACCAGATCGGTTTCATGTTGCCCCTTAGATCAGACAGTACCAGTTCACAGGCAGCTCCCACCAACCACTATTTTCTTTGGTTTATAAAAGGCTTACTACTGTGTACAGACATGAAAAAAAGTTCCACCCATTAGGGAATTTTCTAGAGGTTATTAAAAACAGCTTCTATCAATATTTTTTTAACACATCCTTAAACGCATATTAGGCCCAAACCAATAATAGAAAAACGGAAAAGCAGTAGCTCGGATTGAATGAGACTTGTTAAGTCACACTTGTTTGCGGATTATTTTCCAAGAATCCAAACTTTGCAGTACGTGGGCGGTTGCTAGCTATATATAGCCTGCCAAAAAAGCCAGTAGAGGTAAAAATGACGCATGTGTTACAATCCATTTAATAAACATACAAACCATCACAAAAAACACAAGTGTTAAATATAATGTTTTATTTAATCACTTAAATATTTGTACAATAGAGATTAGAAGAAATATTAATAACATTATATAATTTATATACAAAATAGCACCCAATGAAAAGAAAAAGTAGTTCAACACAAGCCTCCTGTAACTTTATAGTGTCGAGTGCGAATGTGAGATCCGGGTTCCAGGAAGAAATACAAAAGCGCGTATATGTAGGTAAATTTTTGTGATAGGTACCGGTATATTTGCTTCTTTTTTTTAGAATTCTTTCTGGACACATTTCCACCAAGAATAATGGAAATGTCCAGAATCATGAAATCAAGACAACAGTCCAGTAAGGACCAGTACAGAAGACCAGCAACGTGGTATTTATCTTCCTCTAGATCCAGAACCCACACTCGACACTGCTATATGGCGTATTAGCTAAAATAGTTAGAGCTGTCCTATAGGCTATATATCTGAATTCTTATATCTGAATGCCCAGCGGAGACCACAGTTTCTACAAAAGTACTACATGTAGCTTAATTGAGTGTGCTGAGCTAGAATAAGATTAACTGTTTGTATTTGCGTTGTTTTGCGCCATATCGGTACGGTACTTAACGTTTCACTCCTATGTCGGCGTGCCAGCACAAAGATGTGAAGGAAATTACGCTTGACTTCACTGGCAACAAACAATAACAAGATACGATTAGACAAGGGCAGGGGGAAAAACATGGTGCAATAAGACAGTGTGTACATTTACAGTACATGACACCACAACAGATCGGCTTCGTGTAGCCTTAGCTCCGTGAGCACCAGCATACACGAAGCTCCATCCAACCACCCACAAACAAATATTGAATTTACTATTCAATCTTCAGGCATGTACATATGAGCAGCCAGGAATAGCTACTCCTTTAAACTCCTGTGTAGGCATATTCTAGGACATTCAGACAGTTATACTATTGTATTCTAGGCTTTAGACATCCGGGTACTTAGCTCTAGAAGGACGAGGTGAAAATTAACATGAAGTTACAGGAGAGAAATGATCATTTTTGCCGATTTGTCTTTTCTTCAGAAGATAAAATCCCAGGCATCAGCAAATTTTTTAAAAAGTGAAATTCCCCTTAAGAATTCTAGACTTTCATCTAACAATATATTTTAGTTTTCGTTTATTAAGCTGATTTGTTACTCTAGTCCATCAAAGCCCGTGTTAAGTATCGCCCATGTTAAGTATCACCCACAAATAAAGGAAACTGAAAGTGGAGAGTATTATTCTTAGTTACTGGCCATATGCATATGAAAAAATCCACAATAAATATAGATCTTTATATTAAACAGGATCAGCAACAATGATTTATTTTGATAATTATACTTACAATGGATTAATTAGGAGAGGGTGTATTGGAATTTTAATTTATATATAATACAACAAAATCATTTCGACACAGGCCGAGGGACAATGGCAGCCAGGTAAGTAGTGACAGTTGGTGACTCTCCTATCGATATTTAATAATTTAAAAAAAATTGCTGGAAGGAGAGGACAATGGCAGCCAGGTAAGTAGTGACAGTTGGTGACTCTCCTATCGATATTTAATAATTTAAAAAAATTGCTGGAAGGAGAGCAGCCTATCTCATCTGAATTGATGTTAGTTTGATTGATTGGTTTTGGAAGTAACCACCTGTAGGCCGACATACACCAAATTCAATCACATACGACATCTTGCCACATGGAATATTCGTTTTCAACTAAACCCAACTAGCTGGGACTTATTTACGCTCCTCAAGCAGCGGTGATGTGCAGACTAGCTTGATGTAAGCTAGTTTGTACATGAAAGAAACCGCTGCTTCAGGAGCCTATTATTAATTAACACATCCCCCAGAGTTCAAGGTCCACGTTTTATGTCCCTGATATTCCCAGAGAAGGGCTTCAAATAACATTTTACCGGGAAATTGTCCTATGTACTAAGGATACCCACAGTTACATGTAGCACTCTCCTATGCAAGAGTTGTCGTTCGTTTCTCTCTCATACACATGAATGTCATGGGAGCCGATGGTAGAGATTGCCGATAAGGTGATAAGCCTGGACTTTGTCACCAAATACATGTATAATGTAATAATGATCGAGTCGAATGGTGAACATTGATGTATTAATATTGAGTATCTAACATATAAGTCAAGTCACAAAGATTTACCACCATAAGACTTTCATCTGAATGAGGGCTGGTGACATGGATTAAAATTTATGACTATGTAGATGTATAACCTTTGAGCTTGAAAATCACTGCCGCATAAACTTTGTTCATCCAAATGCAGACAACATGATAGAATTTGAATGGCAAAATAATAGTCTGTTTGATATTTTTTAATATGATGACATGTTTTGAATTATATATATGCAGTGTTGTTTTATTCCTAACTTTACAATAGTCAATACATTACATGAATCAGAAAATATAATGTTTCGATGTTAACAGTCCCAAAGCAGGTATGGAAAGTTTTTACCGACACAATCATACAATTAAGACTCAGCAGTTGATCAGGTCTTTGTTACTTTACACCTTCGTTAAACACAGCATAACGACTATCAGGTGAGCAAAATGACTTGATAGTCAGTGGTAAATCTTTGTGACTGAGAGATACAGTAACTATAAGCACTGTATAAAACATCTATCCACAAAACCTGCATAACATTCGGGGACAAGTGCAGCCAATCATGCTTCATGTTTATATTTCCAAATATTTAGAAGATGTTGTCTAAATTACATTTTGAAATCATTGTTTGTTTGAATGGTTTGAGGTTTAATGGTAAATGCTAGGTTATTTAATTATCACAGCGCACCAGCCCAAGTGTGAAGGAAATCACCAATGACAAGACAAGTGCAGGACACAAAACATGGTGCAATAAGACAAATCTATTACAGTGCTAAACGCCACAACAGATGAGCTTTGTGTTGCTCAGAAAGCAATAGGATATGAAGCTCCCACCAACCACCGCTTATATTCTATAATTAAATAGCTCTTTGTGTATTTATAATAGTAACTTTAAACAGAAAAACCCCCAACATGAATCTGAACTATTATATATATTATAAAATACATTCTACAAATGATGGCACCAGAAGATAACTTATTGCGAGCGTTTTAGCTTATTTTTTAAAAATGGCTGAAGACAACTGATAAAACTCAACAAGATTTACTGCAAGACTTTAAGTTGCTAGCCAAAGCTTACTACATCTGGCAAGATAAAATTCTCTGAATACTGATGCATGTTAGATCGTATTTCTCTTCCATGTCCTTCAAGTAGAGTTTGAAGCTATTTCAAATGGCAGTGAGGTCTCCTTGTGGCAGAGCTATTCTATGTTCTCCAAGTTAGTTTGTCTGTTTGATTGGGGTTTACACCATACTTAAGATCATTCCACTCATATGACGGCGTGCCAGACCAATAGGTAAAGGAAACCACCCTCAACATCATTGGCAACAAACAATAGGACAAATTGTGTAAGTTGACTGTGCTAAACGTCACAAAACTCATATGACGGCGCGCCAGCCCAGTGGGTGATGGGAAGCAACCCAACGCCACTGGCAACAAACAATGACAAGATACAAGACAACCACAGGACATAACAGTGTCACAACAGATTCGTGTTGCCCCTTAGCTCTGAGAGCACCAGGGCAAGACGAAGCTCCCTCCAACCTCCCGCTCATCACTATTGTGACGTAACGACGATGTCACAACATTATTTACTTTGTTGCAAGAAGACTTTCCAGTGCCGGAGCAATCGTTCTATGACGTCGCAAGTTGCAGATGCACAACAATGTTTATTCTCACCAGCCATGGACAAATATATAGATTTTCACACGAAAATCACCCCAAAGTGCAAAATAATGTGCAGTGTGAGAAAAAAAGTGTATCTAACTCGAGCCCGTGTAATACGACGAATATCACTCTCGTCAATTAGACTCGAGTGATATTCATCGTAATACATGGGCTCTGGTTGGTTAACATCTATATGTCACATTCGCACTGGACACTGCTAATGCATTTGGCTTATTCTGTGATAGTCTTTAACAACAGTGCAGATTTTAAGCAGTAATGTCCTACAAGTCTGGTAGATGCAGGGGTTGGTATGCTCATGTCTCACAACATTCAGGAAGTGACTTGTTGAGGGGTCACGGGTCAACCATAATACAAACTCTCACTGAAAGAATTGAGGTATTGTTTTCTAAGACTGTCCTCATCTATAGGTTATCGTTGATGTCATTTTATCAGTTATCTTCGCAGAGAATAGTATTCTGTTAATTTTATTTTTAACACATTACACTGTACACAAGTATTAAAGTGCCAGGAATTCCCTCAAAATATAATAGTAGTTTGTGACAATCATGATATAATTTCAGGTTACTACTGTTTGTAGCTCAAAGAATACTCACCGTAGATATTTATCATACAAATGATTTGAGAGTCTGATTCTGAATCTTAGTTTTAACATGTTTAATCCATACTGAAAACAGAAGACAACATGAATTATATGTGAGTTTTAGCAGGGTCTGTCATTCTATTTTAATAAATGATTATATATTGTTTGCCTATAATAATGTGTTTGTTTGTTTGTTTGATGGGATTTTACGCTGTACTTAAGGTTAGTTCATTTCATATGACTGCATGCCAACCCAATGGGTGAAGGAAACAGCCTATGACATCACTGGCAACAAACAATGACAAGATAATCACAGGACGCAATACATGGTGCAATACCACAATAGGAGAAATGTTGTTAGTTCAGTGCTAAACACCACAAACAGATCGGCTTCGTTGTGCCCCTTAGTTGTTAGAGCACCAGGGCAACAGGAAGCTCCCTCCAACCGCCCGCTGAAATAAGGTGAAGATATCTTAAAAGAAACACACATTGGTCCTACAAAGCCACTGGCAGCCTTTCAGAAAGGGGTGACACAAATCTATAAACCCCATTAAGACAAAAAACCCAATGATTTAGCATAATGTTTCACGTTGTTCTTAACGGTATTTCCCTGATTTGGCTGCTAATGTATGATGTATAATCTTGTAAATCCCACCATGTCAAAAGTTTATCATGCTGGTCATTTTATACCACAAAGTTATATTCTGAAAATCCTGCAGGATTATCTTCATTTTCATAAATGGTATCACATGCTTTAATTAGGATTTTCATCAGTCCATGTAAATAAACAGATTAAAAGTACTCACCTTCATAATATTATTAACCAAAGAGATCTGAAAACATAAATGAGGTTATTTCATTACTGAATTTATTTAATCAGTTTTTTAGGCCATATCAGTTTGTTTATAGGCATAACTTAAGGTGTCTGGTAGAAACCCAAATACAAAAACGTTAAAACGTAAAAACTACAATAGGAAAAGGTTATATCAAAGGTACAGGACCGCAGAAGTTAACATTATCTTTTAAGGACAAATGTACTTAAATACTTACTCCTGGCATAGCGTATATAAAACGAAACAGATATTTCTTGAATAAATCCACATCTCTACCAATGATAGCACTGTCAACAGAAAAACAACACAATTTCACCAATTTGAACCACTCCTATTTCATTCACAAAACTGATTAATTACATTGATACATAGTTTTCATGGCAGAGTAAATTAAGTGCAAGATTGTTTGATTGGGGTTTTACGCCGCACTTAGGTTATTTCACTAACATGTATATGACGGCGTGCCAGCCTAATGGGAGAAGGAAACCACCCTCTACGCCACTAGCAACAAACAATGACATGATAAGCACAGGACATTATACATGGTACACTAAAGTGTACACATTTGCAGTGCCAAACCTCACAACAGTTCAGCTTCATATTGCTCCTTACATGTAGCTTTGACAGAAACAGGGCACAGGAAGCTCCCTCGAATCGCCCGCTTAGGAAATTTAAACAACTCAATATCTTCTTGGAGGTGGGACACATTCTCACCTGATTATGGAACCATAACTGACGTGACTCTTCGTGGTATTTGAACATTCCATATTTTGGATCCAAAACTTCTCGGAATATTAACATGAAAAATTCCTACAATGGAATACATTTATACGGAAATAATTAAATAGTTATTTTGACAAAAAAAGGAGAATATCACACACTAGTGCAAAGCGTTAAAACACACAGAGTTAAAGAATCACATCTATTTTCTCCATACATATAAAAGATATAAAATATAACTACATCTATAATTTTAAGTTAAAATATTTCATTCTAAACCTAGTCAATGTGTAAATGTCATAACATAGAAGTTTGCAAAATGCGAGGTGGGAAAGGGTTTATGGTTAAGTGTTGAAGAACATAAAAAGCATATTATATTGTATAAAACTAACTAGATCGACTTGTGAGCTTAGCATGATACTAAAAACTTTGAACATCTCTCAGCGTTCATTTTGGAAATATATTTATACCGATAAATATTATTTTTTATTTTGAACTATTTTTCCTTTTTATTAACTATTAATCAAAGCTGAAGATTATTCTCAACCTTTTTTACACCGCCTTCATCGACCGCTTCTTCATCTACAAATACCACCTGAAAGAGAGAAGAGGTGAGTGACAGGTGTTAGAAAGCTACGGGTGAAGAAAGGTATACCTTAGTGAGTCCACCAGCATCTATAGCTTCCTCTCCAATAAACAACACCTGTATACAACATATACACTTCCTCGATTAAACTCAAATATGCAGCAAATTAAATTCATTTGTTTCATTGGTGCTTTTCGTCATAACCAAACCAAAGGTTATTTATTTTGTACATTTCAAGGTGTTGTCAGTGTTAATGCTTGTAGTTGAGTTATTAAACAAAAAGACTTATTAGTTGATTGATTGGTGTTTAACGCCGTACTCAAGGGTTTTTCACTTATATGACGGCGGTGTACTGCAACAGTAAATAGCAACACTAGCAAAAACCATAAAATGTGAAGTGTTTTGCTCTGTTGAAAAATGAATGTTTCTCCAGTGGTAAGTAAAGACAGCATGATTATGCTCGGAACATGCTGCCCTTAGACAGATGGTTTGTATGATTGGTATTAAATCTCCAACTCAAGGGTATTTAATACATCGTATAAACCACCCTGCAATGTCCACATTCCCCTTACTTCCCTCCTTTGACAGTCGGCCTTGAACCTCTGCCGACCTGTGCGTACATTGAATTTAGTTTAAAGCCCTTTGGGGTTTTATTCCCACTTAATTACAAAATATGTAACCATATGTACTCTTATATGTCAGAGAAATAAAGGACTTGAAGGGGAGGACAATGCAAACCGGACAGAGCCATGACACTGCCCTCCCCTCACCTCGAATGACTTGAAGTCCCCTTACCTTGAGAGGTTTCTTGAAGTCTGCTGTTCCTTGTTTACTGAGCTGCAATATTGTGTCCCGCACTAGGTTTGTTCTCGATACACAGAGAATCAGACAAGGATTAACTGTATTCACAGGTAGGAAGAAACTCGACAAGTTACGACGACATACCTCACCTATTGCAAACTGAAACATAAATACATAATCAGTAATTGCCATCAACAATTTTGAGAATGTGATTTTCTGCTGCCCAGTGGCAAGTCCATTTACTCCTACATCTTCAATTTAGGATAATCTAGATGTCTAGACCCCTCAGCGACCGACTGTTTATACTGATGTTTGTCTCAGATTTTATTCTAAAGTTTTGTCTTTGGGAGGTTATTTTTTAACTAAGAGTAAAACCAGAGTTTAATGTCAATTATTCATGGCCTTATTATTCTATCAAATGAGTCCGATTGAACTAAAACAATTGGAGGTAGAAATTGGTCTTCATGCACTGATTAGGAGGTTGGTCAGTCTATTTTTCTTATGTCAATTTATCCTGAGAAACGAATAACATATTTATACCAATGTCCTTACCTCCATCTGCATGATAGCATCTGCTTGAAGTAACATAGTTTTGGCGGCACCATCAAATACAAATGGGTAGTTACAGAATGATAAGACTTGCTATAAAAAATGAAAGGTTTTTGGAGAAATATAAAAGTCTATCTTACAATTTAGATTGTTTGTTTGTTTGATTGAGGTTTTATGCCGTAATTACGGTAACTTCACTCATATGACGGCGTGCCAACCCAATGGGTGAAGGAAACCACCCCGACGCCACTGGCAACAAACAATGACAAGACACAAGACAATTCCAGCACATAACAGGAGGCCACAACAGCTTCTTGTTGCCCCTTAGCTCTGAGACCACCAAGCCAACTTG
>JAUELC010278112.1:0-10221 GCA_031471745.1 Cryptochiton stelleri
TTGGTTTTCAATGGTGGTGGTGGTGATTGAAGAGGCTGAAGTGTGTTAGTTCGAGTTCATGATATTATATTATTATTATTTTGTTGACATAAAATAACACGTTGGTCACCTGCTCGACATACCACTGCGTGTCTGGGTGTTGGAGTTGACCCCACCTCATCGGGTGGTGGGTGATGTACGTGGGATGATCTGGCGTTCAGTGTTCCTTTGCTTTGTATCCAGTGAGGCGTGGGTAGGGCTCTGGCGTTATTGATCCTGGGATAAAAATAGCGAACTTTGTTGGTTTTCCGATGTCGTAGGATGAGCCTGGCCATAAGCAAACTTTAATTGGATGGGCCACAGTAACGTCGTTGTAGATAGCACTTACAAAATGATCCAACCCTCTCACCTCAGTGAAACGAAAATTATGCTGGTCCTGGACCCGACATCCTTGATGGTTGTCGCCTTTATAGTTCGAGCGCGGACGTCAAAGAGAGCATTTTTTCAACCCACCGCAATAAATCAATTTATCAATCAATCAATCAATCAATCAATCAATCAATCAATCAATTAATCAATCAATCAACCAATAAATCAGTCAACCAACCAAGCAGCCATCCAACCCGTAACAATAGGTAGATCTGTCGGTCTGTCACTATCAATAATTGAACCATAATATTTTCAACCCACCACAATCAATAAATCAATCAATCAATCAATCAATCAGTCAATCAATCAACCAATAGAAGTAGGTAGATCGGTCGGTCTGTCACTATGAATAATTGAACCATAATCTATCAACCGACCACAATCCATCAATTAATCAATTTATCCTTCAATCAATCAACCTATTTGGATTTGTCTAAAGCGTTTCACTCCATGTCGCAATCAATTAATAAATCAATCGCATTGTAATTTTGTTTGTTTCTTTGCAGTGTTTGATTGATCGACCAAGGCTCTCCATGCCGCTCTGAAGACACGGACGCTGATCAAGACACTGACTTCTACTCTCAACCAATTGATTTTTCGGCGGCTTTTTCAAATATTTGAAAACCAAGAACTGATTGGAACAGGAACTGTTCCCTATCGATATTTAGCTTGTGACGTATAATGGTCAGAAAGTACTAAAGGTCCGTCAATTCGAATCAGATCGTCACGAAACCTGGCACGGTTGTTCTGCGGACATATGACATCATCATTTCAAAACGGCGGCGCGGTTCCTTGTTCAATAGAAACCTGTATATAGACAGCTTGCTTCCTGCTTAGCTTAAAATAAGCTACAAGAAGAAGACCATCAAGAATAAGCACATGTGCTAACACTTTAAGCACTTTAAAATCGAGTTGAATGTTTTTTTAGCACTTCTAACATTTGACAAAAACTTGCAGCTACGCCAAGAATTGATCTATCAGCAGAAGAGTACAAGCCAAGTCCATCGACCGATTGATGAACGAAGTGGATACCTTTTGATGACTTAAGTTAGCAAGTTCGACTCCATAGAAATAAAATCCGTGGCCCCCACTATTTTTTTTCCAGCTGCCAAATTAAAATATCGGTCTTCTTTAAGTTAAGATGTAAGAGTACAAATCTGGTATCTGTCTGTATGGTCCCTTTCTATAGTTCTGATTATTTTTTGCAGAAGAGTAGCTTTCGGTATTTAAGTTGCTGGTAACAAGAAGAAGGAGGGGGGGGTAAGAACTGGAGGTAAAACTGTTTCGTTAAATCGGTCCCCCGGTCCCTGTGGATTTTTGTTTTGAATATTATTTCATCTCATAGCGCACAGTCTGAGGAACCAATTACGATGACGTCATGTTATGATTATTATTAGGTCATCACTTTTTAATATTAATGGCGGTGCATGTATATTAATGGCGGTGCCTGAATATTCATTGTGGTCGTCGGCCCTCGCGTGGTTGTCGGCCTTCGCGTTGTCGTAGGCCCTCGCGTAGTCGTCGGCCCTCGCGTGGTTGTCGGCCCTCGCGTGGTCGTCGGCCCTCGCGTGGTCGTCGGCCCTGGCGTGGTCGTCGGTCCTGGCAAGGTCTTCGGCCCTGGCGTGGTCGTCGGCCCTGAAGTGGTCGTCGGCCCTGGCGTGGTCGTCGTCCCTGGCGTGGTCGTCGTCCCTGACGTTATCGTCGGCCCTGGCGTGGTTGTCGGCCTTGGCGTGGTCGTCGGACATGGCGTGGAAAATTGGTATATGAATTTAATGTTCTTTTCGTTTTCCCTATATCACTTTGATTACTATCTGACCGCCAAAAGGCAGTAAGCGTGAAAAGGGTGATTATAAAGTTTGTGGTGATATCAGCCTTCCCCGCGATGATGCGTGTATGATTGATGCACAATCTAAGTCTTTCTGTTATAAATGACTTATTTAACGGCTTACGCTAATGAGTTGAAAGACTTTGATGTGATAATCGGATTTGTGTGTTACTGAACGATCAGTGAAACGTTACTTGAAAATGACTGGTCTTTCCCGATTATACGAGACTGGAGAAATCATGTAATGATTTCAATTGAAAGTAAAAGGTTGGGGTGTTTAATCGACGCACTGACACACACATGGGCAGGATAAATTACCATTGACATGTAGTTTTATTCTTCCCACAGATCGTCACCTATATTTAGATAGTTAAAATCTGATGGACACATTATCATTTAAATATTCAGGCAGATGTTTCAGTTTTCAGGTTATTGTTAAACTGTAATTTAAATAACAAAGCTGGGGATGGAATCAACGAAAATCTTGTAACTTTTACTTCTTTTGCTTTAGTTTTGGAACCCCGTATGACTTTGAAATAGTGCCCTCGGCTAGTAGAAAATTGATGTAAAAATTTAAAGTGCGGAAATAAGAAATGTGACCATATTCATCAAGTTTACATATTGCTCAGCCAACTTCAAAAACATGGTTAACAAACAGTCTCGAACCTTTAGAAGGAGAATAGAGTCTAGGGGACGTGGTCGTCTGTCCTAGTGTGGTCGTCGCTCCTGGCGTGGTCGTCGGCTTCTCGGTGGCAGTGGACAGTCGAACCCACATTATGGTTAAGCAGGGTAAAAACCAATACGGTGTCTTCATACTGTCCTTCAAATAAATTGAGTGAATGTTAATATTTTTTAAAACAGCAGTAACTTGTCCGATTATTTTATACGCTTCAAAAGTTGGCAGAGGATATTTATGTTCTAATTCACAAGTTCAAACGAACACAAATTATTTGTTATCTTTCACTCGCTTTTATGCACATATAATTAGGAAGACCATGGCCGCGTAGCTGTGCATGCACCAGCAATTACAATAATAAATGTGTAAACGATAAACTGAGAAAAGAGAACCATCATTGACAACACCTAGTCCCACTAGGCTTGTGTAAACAAAATATGAGACACAACACCTAGTCTCACTGGGCTTGTGTTAACCAAAAATGTGACAACATAAATTAAGAATTAAGATCAAATTTAAATATGTAACCATTAGACACAAATGAAATGAGCAAAACGTCAAACGTCGAATTTACGGTGCATGGCAAACTTTGATTACAACATACATTCATCGCCTTACTTTAGAAAACAATCCTCATGGCATAGATCCGCCAGTATCAAACGAAAACTTTGTGAAAATGTAGAGATCTGAGCTAATGGGAAAAAAGGATTACTGTGAAAACAAATATTTCGCGTTACTACCTCAAATTTACAACGGACAGCCAAATATTTTCAAATGTCAATAAACCGATTTAAGATCAAATTTAAATATGTAGCCATAAGACTCAATGAAATGAACATCAAAACACCAGACTTGGAATTTATAGGTACTTGACAAACATTGATTTACATCATACATTTAAAATAACATTCTTTTCAGAATATTTGCGTCATATTTGGCACAAGAGGCAAAACTTGCAGCTCATGGAGATATACATATCCTACATAATATCAGGTGCATACCACACCAATATAAATTAGCATCGAGCCGGTGACAGTAGAGATCATATGAACGCATGCACGTCAACACAATCACATAAATCAGAAAAGAAGTTTTAGAACAGAGCAGGGTCGCTGTGTTGATACAGACGGAGGAGGGTCGTCGTTAGTTGTCCGTATGGAAAGCATTACATTAGAGACCAGTGCACACACAGCTTAGGCCTGATGGTCGATAGACCAAAACCTCTCTGCGTTTCTTTTATACTCTATTCTAAACACTCGAAGTCATTCGTGTCACACGACACCAAACAAAAGGCTCACATCGATAACAAATATATTTCCCGTATTGGAATATAACATCGACGATGATGATTAGGGTAATTGGTATGAAATATAACGTTAGTTTTATTCTTTTTATTTTTATGGCGCATATAGCCCCCGTTTCGGAGTTCTGTTTGCGCCAGGAAATTATGATTTAAATTAATAAATAACTGTACAAAAAAATATATACATCAATTTAAAAAAAAAACAACCTTATATACATGTAAGTAAAAATGTAAAACCAGAATTTATCAACGGCATCCAACGGGTAAGGAGTCTATGGCGGATCTATTTACAGCAACAAGAAGACAGGGTTTTACTCACGGCTTCAGGACTGAGCCTGCGAGAAAAAAAACATACAACTACTTTCCTCTAACCTTTTCATGAGGACGGATCAGACAAATTTGAGTGAGAGTAAAAGATGTCCCTTTGTCAGTCGCCGACTCTGTAATTTGCCGTGATTTCAACTCCCTAAATGTTCAAGTAATAAGAAATAAAGAAAAACGATTACGATTAAAATCTTGGATAGATCATCAAAAACTAAGCATTCTGTTTCTGCAGGAAACCCACCTCACGAAAGACATAGAAAGCCAATTTAATTCTGAATTTAATTGTATAAATGTGCATTCCTTTGGTAATTCATGTAGTAGAGGTATCAGCATTATGATAAACAAATGCTTATCAGCAGATGTAATTACCACATATGCAGATTCAGAAGGCAGGCTACTGCTTATGAATGTGCAAATAAATGATAATGTATATACCCTTGTTAATATATACGCCCCGAATACTAAAAGACTTAGGAATTCATTTTTTAAGAAAATTGACAACATCATATCTGAGAAAAGTCAAGGGGTAATTATAATGGGAGGTGACTTTAATGATGTATTAAAAACCAGACTGGATAGAAAAACTCATGCTCCTAGAAGTAGAAAACCTGCTAGTAATCTAAAGAAATTAATTAAAAATAAAAATTTATTGGATATTTGGAGAGTGAAAAATCCAACAGTTACACAATATACTTGGCGTCGTAAAAACGGCAATGAAGCTAGCAGAATTGATTACTGGCTTATAAACAGCGAATTATTAAAACATGTTGAATGTTGTGATATCAGACCAGCCCAAATAAAATATACAGACCACCAAGGGATATCAATAAAGCTACGCTTAAATATGCAAAGTAAAGGTCCAGGTATATGGAAGTTCAACAATAGTCTACTAGATGATGAACTATACATTGATACGATGAAAAAAGAGCTGATATCTCACTTTAACTTAAATGATGATAATAATCCACAAATACACTGGGAAGAATGTAAAGTGATGATCAGAGAAAAAACAATAAGTTATTCAAAAGTGGAAGCTAGGAATAAGAAAAATGAGGTAACAAAAATAGAAGATGATTAAAATCTATCCAACTGTTAAAAGCAAATGACAAAATATCTACTGTAATCAATGATTAAGAACTGGATGAAACTATATTAGACAAAGAAAAAAGACTGGAAGATGCACACCAACATATCGCCAAAGGTGGGCCTGCTCAAATACGAGGTCGAATAGAACGTATAGAAAAAGGTGAAAAAAATACGAAATGTTTTCTAGGTCTAGAAAAGTCCAGACAAGCTCAAAAAAGATATTGTTATGTTGAAGGACGAAAATGGGTCGATAGTAAATGAGCCGGGAAAGTTATCTGACATGCAAGTAGAATATTATACATCTTTATATAAGTCAACAAACCCAGGAAAACATAATATAGAAAGATACATACAAACTACTAACGTCGATTGCATACTAGATGAACACGAGGCAAAACAGTGTGATGGCCTATTAACGCTTTTTGAAATTACCAAAGCACTTAAGGGTATGAAACCAAACAAATGTCCAGGGTCGGATGGAATAACTTCAGAATTCTATAAACTATTTTGGGAAATCTGCGGAGAATATGTGGTAAGGGAGCTTAATGAAGGCTACAGTAAAGGGAGACTATCACCTTCACAGCGTGCTCTCCCTTATATTTGAAAAGGTGATCCACTTTCCCTTGACAACTGGCGCCCTATCACGTTAATGGATATTGACTACAAGCTATCTGCTAGATCACTCGCATTACGTTTAGGAGATGTTTAACCAAAGATAATCAGCACGGATTAAGCTGGTTATGTAAAAAACAGATATATTGGTTTCAACCTGAGACAAATACAAGATGTAATAGATTATGCAGACAAGTTCAATATAAACGGAGCACTTCTATTTTTAGACTTCAAAAAGGCATTTGATTCCCTAGAATGGAATTTTATGTTTAGTTCCTTGAAAACTTTTGGGTTTAACGAACTATTTATAAATTGGATTAGAACCTTCTATAATGAACCAAATAGCTTCATAGTTAATAATGGGTGGAAATCTGATATGGTTATTGTGGAACGTGGAATACGAAAACGCTTTCGGTTGTCCGCTCTGATGTTCATTATTATAATAATCGCCTCCGGCGAATACTATCGGATTAAACCAGATTACAAACAAGAACACATAACACCATTGAAGGTTCCACATATCAGTCCGATCTCTATTCAACAACGTGTTCTAACTAAACAAGCCCCGGATATAGGGAGCATACATTATTCGTTATATAGTATAGGGGGCAGTTATTATTTATACCTAATAAACAAACACTACAATTATCAGTGTGGAATTATTAGCTATTAGAAATGGTATACATGGTATAGAGATCAATTTAAAGTAAAGAAAACAATCTTTGAAAATGTCACAGTTCGCCGATTATACAACTTTATTTGCATCCTCTCGGACCGACATCATTAATGCCCTCAAACTTGTTGAAGAATTTGGAGAGTTTTCCGGATTAGTCTTGAATAAACAAAAAACAGAAGGTATATGGATAGAAAAACTAAAATCTTCAAAAAACACATCAGGTAACATAAGTGGGACAAATACACATGTGTAAGTGCTAGGAATACATTATGGTTCAGGATCAAAATAAATGCAAGGAACTTAATTGGGAGAATAAATTGGGAAAAGCAAAGAAGTTAATAGATTGCTGGCGAAAAATAAATCTTAGTGTAATTGGTAAAATCCTTATTTTGAAAACAATCATACTACCTCTGTATGCGTATGTAGCATGTGTCCCACCTACACCATTATATATAATTGGTAAAATAGACAAAAACGAATCTATTCGTTCTTATGGAATGGTAAACCAGATAAAATAAAACGTAAAACGTTAGTTGGAGATTACCGAAAAGGTGAATTAAAAATGGTTGATGTGCATAGTTATGTTGATGCCTTGAAAACAAATTGGGTAAAACGACTTTTAGATAGCTCAGAGTCTAATTGGAAAGCAGTTGCTTTATTTTATCTGGAAAAAATGGCACCTGAACTTTTGTTATTTAGAATGAATTTGTCTGAAGATCAAATTAAAGATGTATGTAAAATATATGATATACCGGAATTCTATAAAGACATTCTGAAATCCTGTACGAAATGCGTAGCAGGCTACAAACCTCCACCAATAACCAGCGAAGAAGTAAAGCAACAAACAATATGGGGGAATAGACATATACTTTTTAATGGTAAGATAATTTATTTTTAAAACTTGATTAACAGTGATTCCTCTACATACGTGATTTATTAGACAGCGAAGGACACTTGACTGAAAAGTATTAACTACCTAAATTGAAATACAAAGTTAATTGGATTTCAGAGTTTCTTAAAATTAAAACCTGTATACCACACAAATGGCTTGCATTGTTGGAAAGACAAACAATTCACGGATTTACACTTGCAATAAAGGTGTTATTTTATGTAATAAACAGTCCAACTGTGAATTTATTGTGTCTACTTTATGCACTCAAGTATGATACAACATTCTTAGAGACGATCGTTTTATAGCCCCTTTGGGGGAAACTGTGTGGTCAAAGTATTTTGAAATAGAAAACAACTTTTTGATGTGGAAATATGTTTACAAATTTATGCTTATTTACATAAAACAAAGTAAACTAAAATAATTTAGATATAAACTTTTTAACAATATACATGTATGTGTTGAAAATCTGTATAAGTGGCATATTTTTGATAAACCTCTTTGTAAACACTTCAAAATTAGTGACAACTATCAACACTTCTTTTTAGAGTGTAAATTACTAACCTCTTTGTGGAAAACTATTAAAAATATCATAAAGATTAACTGGAAAATAGAAAGTATATCTCTGAAATACATAGTTATAGGTATTAATGGAATTTAACGATCTTAATTACTTTCTTACTGTTTTATGTTACTTGTCTACAAGGGTTTTATTATAAGTGAAAATCGAGCAAAATATGTCGATTATATTATGTTGTTCAAGACAGAGTTGTTATTAAGAATGAATACAGGTTTTAAAGATGCAATAAGTCTTAATATACAGGACTGGTTAAATATGACCACTGCTTAATATTGATGAAAAGTTTGGGAACCCCTGGCCAAAGCCTTACATGTAAGTGGAAATACTGAATACAAACTTTTATCAAAGAGAAAAAAACAAACAAAAAAGAACTAAGACTTTAATTGTCCACACTGTCTCCACTCAAAATCGGCCAGTTCATTGGTGAGAGTCAGCACCTTTGGACTGATTGGACTGGACCCGTTTCCTATTATATTGGCTTCATAGATCCACTATTGCCGGATGGATTCCAAAAGAACATCTGCCAAAATAAAAGTATAAATTTAAATTCAGTATGTTATATTATATATATACAAATGTCAACTTAACACTGCTTACATTTATATGATAACAATAGTACATAACCTATGTTGTCTACCTTATAAATCCAGAGTAATTAATCACCCAACTTCTAAACATACACTGGTGATATCATAGCTGTAAAACGTGCCTACCTGGTTATAGGTTATAGCCCACAGTAGATGGTGGCCAATTGTCATTGTTAATATTGTGCCAAACTGTAATGATGTGTTGAGGTTTTTAATATAGTTTCATCCTAGTATTTGAACTGAGTCAGTTGAAATTAAAATTTATGATAGATTTGACCGACTAATGGAACTTTAAACTGTATCATTTTTGTTCAATGTTAGAAAACTGTAGAGGTCAAGTTATAATAAATAATGTTGTCTAGCAATGGTTCCAATTTTCCATTACACCAAACAATGTTTGATTTGCATTTTAGTTGATATAGAAAAATTTGGATGCTTTCCGGGAAATCACAGACCCCGATATTGCCAAATAACATGTCAGTAAGGCTTGATGACTAATTCACCCTTGAACTACATGTATATCAGTAGCAATAACTATTAGACATATACGTTTGAATGAACTCCAGCTTTGCTGCTGCTCCCTCAGAATACTCCAGCTTGAAAGAGTAAAATACTGCTAATAACATGTTCATATGTCTATGAAGGAAGATGTGACCTGTAAGACACACACAATAGTCAGATCAACCATGGCATTTAACGCTGCAACAGCAAATCTCCTGCAAAACAAAAAAATATAAAAGTAAAAACACTTTCACCAAAACTTAATAATTAGTAATTAGTTTTGACCAGCAAATGTTTAGCCTCTAATTGAAGTGGAGAAAAATGTGTTAACTAGACCAATGATTGTCTGATGACTAACATGCATCGATGATTTATATTCAAATACATTTTATAATTAGTCTAAAAGACAAAAGAGTTTATTTCATGTTTAAAGAACAAATCACAATGTGATGACAGTAGCACAGGGATTGGTTTTATTTGTGCTAAATGTACCACCCAAAGTATTTATGACTTTTCACGTTTTACTCTTAACAATTAAATTAACATTGTGGAAAACCAAACAAAACGTTGATTTCCCCTGACACACATTGCGTCCACAGAGGGACTTCAACCTGTGCCTAGACCCCATTTTTCCAAAGCTTTATACTGTCTGTGCAATGTTCAATGGAAGCATGGATTTGCTTTCCCTTAAATATATCCTTAAGACGAGAAATTTAGAGATTGTTATTCTTTTATGCACATATATAAAGCTTCA
>JAUELC010278123.1:0-10221 GCA_031471745.1 Cryptochiton stelleri
AATTTATATAATAGTATGGAATGATTAACGGTATCAAAAGCCTTAGTTAAATCTAAGAAAGCAACGATACTAAATTTATTTGATACTTTGGCTTGATACAATTTTTCGAGAAGGCTTAAGATAGCTAACGAAGTGGAGTGGTTTGCTCGGAAACCAAATTGATTTAAGCATATTAAAATATTTTCTTCATGGAATGTACCCATTCGTGAAACCATAGCCTTTTCATATAATTTGCTTAGACAAGGTAAAACAGAAATTGGCCAATAATTTTCAATTAAATTTTTATCTTTACTTTTGTATACAGGGGTAACTTTAGCGATTTTTAAGGAAGAAGGAAACACACCGGTCCTACATGATAAATTAATGATATGGGAAAGGACTGTAGATAAAGAGCTTGAAACTTATTTAAGTATTGCTGCTCGTATTCCATCTATACCGAAAGAAGACTTTTTTAACTGATTGGTAATATTTAAAATTTCTTCAGGTGTGCTCGGGTTTAGGTAAATTTTGCTGACAGGGATTAATTAGATAATCTTTATAGAATCTTTGTGGTATCGGTGATTTATCATCGCGCGCGGATGCAATAGTAGAGAAATAATAGTTAAATGACTCAGCTATGGTTTCATGATTGGTTTCATTCCTCCCATTAATGATAAATGTATTAGGTATTTTTTTTTGTTGACTTTTTGCGGTTAAGTATTTCGTTTATAACATTCCATGTTGATTTGATATTTTGATAAGCTTCCATACATTTATTTTCGTAGTATTTCTTTTTAGCCAGTCGTAAAGTGTGATTAAGTTTATTTCTATAGCGTTCGTATGTTGAGGAAGCTTCATCATTGCGCAAGTTTAAATGCTGTCCATGTAATCTATTTTTTCTCTGATTGAATTGAATAGAGTGTAACTTATCCAAGGTTATTTGTATTTTTTAAAGTGCTGTGTTTATCAATGGGAAGCATTCCTCATATATTTCTGTTAAATGATGTGAAAATAATTCTAGAGCTACATCAGCATCGGTATCTATATTAGTTATGGGACTCCAGTCTTTTCCTTTAATTTTTTTAATGAACTCCTCTTTTCGATCTGCAGTTATCCTACGACAAGGAATGGGTTTATTGCTAGCTTGTATATTTGTGCACAATTTATCAATATGAAAAACAGGAAAATGGTCAGTTACTTCTGTCAACAGTATTCCAGAAAATAAAGAAGAACTATGAAAATTTGTATAGACATTATCAATAAGTGTTGCTGAATCAGATTTTACTCTTGTTGGTTTTGTTATTTTCGGAAAAAAGTAATTTGATTTAAATATTTCAAGAAATTGTTCAGAAGGTCCATGCCGGTCAGCATCTAATATTCACAGACCCTACTGTTTTTAATATTAATTCTAGCTGCGTATTAAATCGTTCCACTGATATTCCAGGCGGTCGATAAATTAAACCAAATAGAATTTTGCCATTATCAAACTGAGATTCAACAAATAAAGATTCATATTCCCCATCATCATCAATATATGACAGGTCTTGAGTATGTACATAATTGATTAATGTAAAGTACAATAAGTCCGCAACCTTTTCTATTTTTGCGAACTGCTTTAAAAGATTCATATCCATCAATATTAAAAAGATCTAATGTTGCTGGAGTCAGCCAACTTTCTGAAAGGGTCATTGCCGAAAATTCAAAATCTAGATTATGTATAAGACCGAGGATTTCAGTGAAATTTCGATTTATGCTTCTGGCATTAAAATGTATACAGGACAATGGCTGGTTGTCAGAAGTATTCACTTGTTCCAATTTGGTCTTACATGATGCTTCAGAGTAGTAATTAGACTGATGGCTCTGAATGTCAGACCAAAATGTCTGTTCGTGAGGATCGTCATCAGTCACATATGAGGAGTGTTCAGTGTGGGAAGTATAAAAGTCTAGTGGATTGAAACACATGCGTCTTAATCCATCCAGTAAATTGTCTTTGTCAGCAGATGATACAGCAGTAGTATGAACATCACGGACAGCGTCATCAGCAAAAGGCAATTGCTGCAGTAAGTTGAGGGTAGCCTATAGAATTGTTGTATTAACCATTCAGATATTGCATTGTTAGAATGGTGATTTGCAATAAACAATTGAGGGTAATAATGCACGTGAACTTACATAAGTTAAAATAAAATTTAAAAGTATAAAATGAAAATATATACACGCAATATTCAGTCATTAGTTGTGCCTGTTCGGCATGAGTGTGCATACTGATACTTGTTTATGTTCCAACTATTACATTCATGGCTCGGTTTTTCTAATTCCCCTTTTTGTGATATATCTGTGATTTCAGTCTTTTAACATTTTCTTTTATCCCCACGCATCACTTCTATACTAATAAATATGTCAACAAGCCGTCCATCAAGCTAAAATTCGCAACTCAAAGTAGTTTCGCTAGGATCACTCGGATATGTTTCCAATACATTCTTGATGGGAGGAATACTCCACGCTAAGCACTTTTCGCCATATTGCACGTGAAGAATATTGGCAGATCGTCTGCTCAATCTGATTCTCGCGAGATTGTACTATGTGATCAAGACGGATCTCGGAGACTTTGCGGGAACATTTTGTTCACCTGATTTTGGGATCAAAGATTAACTTAGATAGTGATTTTTAAATAATCGTGACTTCGAATTATATCTAAAAAAGTATGTCCTATACGGGACATATGTTATATAGGGAAAATTAGACAGGAAAATCAAGGTACTATTTTCTAGATAAGCGGTGAAATGTCGGTTATTAAAGACAATGGTCCGATAGACCATTCAGCTGCATTCTTGTTCCAAATCGCCTATCTCCGGTAACTTCCGTCCCCTTCGATTATCGGCTTTTGTGTATTGAGGGGCCATTTTTCAGGGCATTTGCCCCATATTTGGCGCTAGACACAAAACTTGCATACACATGAGATTAACGTATCCTATATGACATCAGGTGCTTATCACATCAATAAAAATCAGCATAGAGCATATAACAGCAGAGAAAATAGGGAAATGAAATTGAACTATTTTTCATAACATTCGGTCTAATTAGCCAATTGCAACTAGAGATTCAAGTCACATGAAGTAATGAGTCAGTGACATTCCTATATTCGCCTTGCGGGCGGTTGGAGGAGCTTCGTGTTGCCCTGGTGCTCTCGGAGCTAAGGGGAAACGATGAACTGTTGTGTCGTCCTGTTATCTCCTGTGATTGCCTTGTATCTTGTCATTGTTTGTTGCCAGTGGCGTAGGGGGTGATTTCCTTCACCCATTGGGCTGGCACGCCGTCATATAAGTGATATAACCTAACGTACGGCGTAAAACCACAATCGAACAAACAAACAAACATATAATCGCCATCTTTTCCCTCAATGAAATTAAATGATATTTTAAAGTTAAGAAATCTTACAATTCCAACTTCTTTCAAGACTAGGTTCATAAATTACATTGCTTTTAAAATATGAAATACCAATTGGTCCAGAAAATCAAACAAAAATGAAATAAGATCAGTAGCTTGTAGGCGACTATTAAATTAAATAATCCTAAATTCAGCCCATTTTAAAAACATTTCAACTTATTAATATGTTTGTTAAGAAATATATTTGTTTAAATAATATGCAGATACCAGCTCAAGCATTTAGAATTTTCAAGTTTTTGTTTGTCCTACACTATTGCATTTTGGTGAAGAATGTTAGAATTATTACAATTATCTGCAACCTATGATCACAAATATAATTTATTGGTCCATACCGGGCAGCAATAACTGTCAGCAAAGCTATATATTTAATATTTTGCATATATATATTTTTTTATTTTATTTTATGCAGCCCTGTAGAGATCTTTAAAAAAAAAAAAAAAAAACGGGTATAGTTATGAAGATTTAAATATGGAAATGGTTGTTTGGCCTCTTGGAGTTATCTCCCCCGATTCAAACATTCAACAATCTTGGTTTGTCTGGTTAGTTCAGTTAGGCCTATTACAGTAGGCCGCTTCGATACATATTACGTTGTATTCACTTTCCTGTATGTTTGTATTGTTTTCACTTGTATTATTACTCCTGGCGGGTGGCTGGAGGAGCTTCCTTTTGCTTTCCGAGCTAAGGGGCAGCAGGGAGCCGATATGTTGTAGTGTCCTGTTATGTCCTGTGTTGTCTTTATCTTGTCATTGTTTGTTGCCAGTTGCGTCGGGGGTGGTTTCCTTCACCCATTGTGCTGGCAAGCCGTCATATGAGTGAAATAACCTTAAGTACGGCGTAAAACCCCAATCAAACAAACAAATCCTGGGATGTTCCCAGGAAGATGTGGGGAAGATCCTGGGTTTAATTGGAAGCTAGAACCTGGCAGTACTGTATGTTCCGAGCATAATCATGCTGTCTTTACTTAGCACTGGAGGAACATTAATTTACCAACAGAGCAAAACACTTACCATTTTCTTGTTTATGTTGGTGTGGCTATTTGCTGTTGGAGTACACCACCATCATATAAGTGATATACCCTTGAGTACTGCGTTAAACACCAATTAATCTATCAATTAATATGATATTGATTTGTTGTGTAAATTTACTGAGCTCTTCTAAATGAAAACTTTTATTATACATTTGGTTCAGAAGTGGGATTCAAAGCTTTTTGAAGCTTTTCTTCTTATCGCTTTTATTTTAACATGTTAGAAACCTTTTTATTTGTTTTAGTATCCCTATAGGTATAGTGTTCAAAATTCTAACTCTGGCCTAAGTATTTTTTCATTTACGTATGTGAATGTATGTTTTGGAGTATGTTTTTTTCTTGTATTTCTTTCTGACACATTTGAATACACTTCATGGAAGTCTCTAATTTGCTAACTACAATGTATATGTTTTATACATTTATGCTGAATCCCATTTTGATTTAAGCATGTCCTTGTGGCAGTGTACAATTTAAAAAAAATCTAAAACTGTTTTTAAAAAACTTAATTGATTTATCAGGACATTAGATTCCTGGATTTCTTATGTCCCTCGTTGTTCTGATCTTTGGCTCAGCTGTCATGATGAACCTGGCAAGTGACTGACATTTTTTTCAGCACCTGATATAATAACGATTTATTCATTGAATTTCTTTGCACTGAAACAAAATTGAATGAGTTTTTTTACCCAAACGGTCCCATTGGTTAATTAAACTTGCAATAAACTGACAGATCATTGGCATGACCTAGTTCTTTCATCAGTCAATATCGTATTGAAAAAAGTTTTTTTTATCCATGTTTTCTTGCCATATTTTCAAACTCCTTTGCGAGACTAGTTGAACTAGTAATAAAAACCATCTATCTGCAATTCTTATACTAAACTCAAATGTTAATATTGAAACCATGCTGAAAGAAAAGGTGACGGTGTTAAAGTCACAACAAAGCTGAAATACTACTGAATGTGGCATAAAAAATCTAATCGATCAAGTCCCTTTGTGAAGAAAATGAAAGATTCTGGTCTTTCTTAGAAATGAAGGTGAAGTTTCTGCACTTTTTCCAACTGAATTTCAAATGATCTTGTTCCACTGAAAATTTGATCTTTAGCTATGAGATTAGCAGTCAATAGAACTGATGACAGAGATCGTTGTCATCACCTGGTTTTTCATCATCACTTGATATAATAATGATTCAAAGTAAAATAGGCAGGCATTTGCCCCCTCAAATATTTAAGGGAAAAATCCAATCAAACAATCAAGTCAGTATCCATGAGCCTTTGAATAGATTTAAAAAAAGGATTAATGGGCTTTAGGAATTCGTTTGCTCAACCAGTTACTTTCAATGGCATACCTGCTGCACATTTCTTGAAAAGTCATTTTTTAGATTTTGAACTTACTTATTGTTTTTTTTTACCATTGACACTGAATTCCATGTATTAATTGCAAAATACTTGTTATTTTTTTGAATTCTCTGTTATTCTTTATGATTTCCAGAAATTCGCTTTGGCTGATGGGAATTTATTTTTTGTTTGCATAAAAAACCTTCTCATGACCTTTGTTGATAGCTTCTTATTACATCTTTCTTTACACCATATGGGTTCTTTTGCGTGGGGATAAAAATAAATTATATGTAGTCTTTATAACACTTATTGATTTCTTTACAAAATTTCTTGGGTTTTTGTAAATCTATATCATTTGAAGAAGTGCGATTCAAAGCCTTTTCAATCTGTTCGGTGATTTGATCTTTAAGTATCCGAGAGTTCTTTCACTTCATCTTACCAGGCTTAAATGTAGTGCAGTATAAATTGCTTGCGTCTATTGTCTCTGATTGTGAGATCTTAAAGCAGTATATACCAGGTTAAAAAAACAACTTGTCTCTTTGTACAATAAAGTGTTTCTTGGTGAATAAATTATGTTGAACACACCTTTAGCTTTTGTGATTCTTTATGCTGTTTAAAGATGGTTCAATAGCATTGTTCAGTGTCCTGCGGGATTGTCTTTCATGAGATATTGTATTTTTATATAAATATTGTATTTTTGTTTAAGAGTGTTGACCTTTTTTCCCACTGATTTACTTATTTTAGTAAACATCTTGTGGATTTGTCATTCTTTCTTTTAAATCTCAGAAGAGGATCCATAGCCATGTTGGTGTACGTCGAGATTGTCTTTCATGGGAAATTGTATTTTTATATCAGAAAGATGATAATTTTCTCACTGATTGATTTCTTTTATAAACCTGTTGAGATTTTGTCTTTTATATTTTGATGTCAGAAGTGGGATCCATAACCTTTTCTGATCTTTCATCTGTTGAAGTCTCACTTTCTTTTCAATTCAATCTTTTCAGTTTCTCGGCTTTTCATCACCAGTGGCAATTTTTTATCAAATATTCTTTTGTGATCTGTTTGCATTGGGTGATGTGTAAATTCTCTTTCAGGTTTGTCTTTCATCAGCCATAACCTCGCTTCTTTGTTCAATGAAATCTTTTCAGTCTCTATCTGTTCATCACCAGTCCAGGTTGTGTTAAGTTTATCTTTTGTTTCCAAATGCAAGCACTCTTTCACAAAGGTGATGTTTTTCTCACTGAATGGTTTCTTTAGCAAACACCTTGCCATTTTGTCATTCTGTATTATGTTGTCTCTTATATTGATGAAGAAAAATGGTTTTTCATGGTTTTGGCATTTTTTTGATTATCAATTATTCTATCGCCAGTGACATCTTTTCATCTGTTTTTGTTAGAAGATGCTATAAAATTTTCTGTCAGGCATAATCTTACTTAAAATCTTTCCAGTAGCTTGGCCGTATGCCACCAGTCCAGGTTTTTCTGTTGCCAAATGTAAGCACTCTTCAGTCCACATCAATCTTCTTTATCCTCCGTATCGTCAGATTAACACTGAATTGATTGAGAGCTTCCTCTTTTTGTCAGTTCTGTGTAGTCTACAACCAACATAGCTTAATCTTCTAACAGCCACATTGATTCACGTGGAAATAAATAAAAAAAATATGACAGCTAGAAATACTAATAAAAGTAAAACAATTTTACATTTCTTCAAAAGAAAAGGAATATTTTTTTAATTAATTGAGACAATGAAACTCTGTTGTCTACAACCTCTATACCTCATTCTTCTAGCAGCCACATTGATTCACAGGAAAATCAATCAAAATACTGCAATAGCTACAAATACTAACTTAAGTAAAAAGTATATATTTCTGCTACAAAGAAGTGATATTTTTATGTTTTTATTAGAATATGGTATAGAACTTTCTGTCAGGTTGGTCTCTCATCAGCTGTAGCCTCGCTTCTCTGTTCAATACAATCTTTTTAGTCTGTCAGCTTTTCCCCACCAGTCCATGTTTTGTTTGATCTAGTCTTTGGTTTCGCAAAGTAATCCCTTTGCACAAATGTGATGGTTTTCTCACTGATTGATTTCTTTTATAAACACGTTGATGTTTTGTGATAAATAATTTGGTGTCAGAAGTGGGATACATAGTCTTGTCTGGTCTGTTTTTTATTGAAAGAAATGATCAATTTCAGCAGAATTTCCTTCCACAGGTTGAAGCATTGGCATTTTTAAAAATAAATCACTCTATTAAAGATGACATTTTGTGATCTGTTTTTATTGAGAGATGCTTACAAATTGTCTGTCAGGGTTGTCTGTCACTAGCGGTTGCCTTGCTTCTCTGAGTCTGTTCAATACAATATTTTCAGTATCTCATCATTTCACCACCAGTCCAGGTTTTGTTAAGTCTAGTCTTTGCTTTCCAGATGTAATCCGTTTTACACAAATTTGATGGTTTTCTCATTGATTGGTTTATTGTGATCTTGAGATTTTGTCTTCTATATGTTTGCGACAGAAGTTCTATTTTTATTGGAATGAAAACATATCATTTTTCTTGAGGATTGTCTTTTGAGAAAATATCCTTTTGTCGATGACATTTTTTATCTGTTTTTTTTAGGACATGCATTAGAATTTTCTATTAGACTTTTCTTCCATCATCTGTACCCTCGTTTCTCTGTTCAATACAATCTTTTCAGTCTCTCATCTTTTCATCCTCGGTCCAGGCTGTAACCACTCTTCAGTCCACAATCTTCTTTATCCTACATATTGTCAGATTATAACTGAATTGATTGGAAGCTTTCTTTGTCTGCTCTGTGTACTCTACAACCAACATACCTCAATCTTCTATTACGATTTTGTAACAATTCAAACGAGACTTCAATGTAGAAAGGGGTGGTTTGTGGAAGGTTACTGTTGCCTTGGCATTTCTCTGTTTAAGGCATACAAAATCCAGTTGTTAAAATGTCTTGCACTGTAAATTTTTAGACTTTATCTCCTAGCAATTTTGCCTCGCACCATTTTTATATGCTCTAATCCGTTTACAGAGCAGAACTAGAAAACTATAAGGCCTATCTTTATGAAACTTTGTTAACACATTCACCATCAACTGTAGTTGCGCCTTTTGCTATTACGCATTCACCAATATTTTTTATTTTTTATTTCCATGGACACAAAGTTGGACGTTTCCGAGCAGTACTTGAAAACTATATGGCCTATTTTATGAAACTTGGTAGGCACATTCACCATCCACTGCTGTAGAGCCTTTTGCTATTATGGATTCTCCACTATTTTTGTATGCCCCCACCATATTATGGCTGGGGCATATATTGTTGCCCACGTTCTGTCCATCCTTTTCGTCATTCTGTAATAATTCTGATTTCCGGATGGTTTTTAAGAACCACTCGAGATATTGTTCTTGAATTTTTGGTAGGCACTTACATAGCACCCAAGTAACTTGGACTACATTATAGCATCTTGACCGGTGATTATCAAAGGTCGGTTGTGAATTATAGACAAAACCTTTGTCTTCAAAAATGATTCACCTAGAAGACCTTGTATGCGAGCCGTTGGAGGGAGCTCCGTGTTGCCTTGGTGCTCTTAGGACTAAGGGGCGACAAGAAGCTGTTGTGGCATCCTGTTATGTCCTGTGGTTGTCTTGTATCTTGTCATTGTTTGATGCCAGTGGCTTCTGGGGTGGATTCCTTCACCCATTGGGCTGGCACGCCGTTGTATGAATGAAATAACCAGCGTAAAACCCCAATCAAACAAATAGTAAAACTGCCAACAAAATAGCTGTAAAATTATCCATGGGTAAAGGTGCGATGACAAAAATCTTGACTGATGTAGTTCTTCTTCTGTAAATGTCAACATTCGTGTGTTGGAGAAAATGTAATTATCTTGTAAAAAGGCACCATGAAGATGTTGTTTAAGTGAGGTTGTAGATGGTGTCACAGAGTAGGTTTTAGCTGGAAAGCAAGGGTTGTCTCTACTTTCTAGAACACCTGTATGTTGGATCTTGACAGGCATATGCATACCTCAACGGTTGAGACAACCATGGAAAAATAAGTAATCTTTTCACAAAATCTGTGCTAGCATTTTTTCTCTTTCACCAGAACATTTGATTAATAAACAAATTAACAAGGCAGATTGCTGTTTTTTTTGCAAATCCTCTATATTATTACAAATGGTACCAACACTTTGTAGTTCCCTACAGCCTCTATTCTTTAACTCATGATGTTTAAAAAAAAAAGTAAAGAAAAATTTAATTTTTTAACCTGGGGGACGTAGCCATCTAGAAGCGTCCCTCTAGTGGTTTGCGGGAACCCCAAACACGCACATTAAGTTCACCATTCGGTTGAGTAAAAAATACAACATCAGAATGTATGACTCAAACGAAGTGATGCCTTAGGTCAGGGCTTTAAATATCAAAATTAAATCTTACATTAA
>JAUELC010278134.1:0-10221 GCA_031471745.1 Cryptochiton stelleri
GACAAACGCCAATTCAAATCTAATTACTCGCATGTTAATATGGTGTGCCTAAATGATGAATCTGGAACAATCTGTCATAAACCTTACATTTTGTACTAGGATGTATGCCTTGTTACTTGTCATGGCGGAAGAACAACGAGTCTTTGTACAAGTAACTTCTTTCACAATCTTGTAACGTTTGGCAGTTTATTCGTATAAAAGCTACCAGTCATACCCATCGGGGGGCTATTAGGCAGGCTATTATATAGGTATGATATATCTTCACCCATTCCTGAAATTTCCGATAATTATTGATACAGCTACAGATCCCGCGTGGACATAACAGTGTTCAAACGGAACAGTAAACGGACGAAAAATAAGTTCCACGTACACGTTCTGCTGACGTCGTCAGGTTGTATCATCGGATAGAAAAGATGAGATAGATATAAAATCTGCCTCATAGCGTTGTGTGGAGAATATATGCTCCCCTTTACATTCTGACACGTCCATTAAACATGTACTGGATCAGATAAATGCAATAAAAACCCTCTAATATCCCAAATCGCATGCCAGTTGCTTTCTGATTATGATAGATGGATCAAAATGTTAATGGACCTGGCTCGTCTCAGAAAGAACCAAATCTATGACAGCGATTTGATGAAAACCTGGAGTATCTCTGGTGAATTATATTTGAATGAAATGACTATAAATAAAACTTCAATATGGAAGAAATAAAGCTTTGCTGTTAAAATCTTTGTAAGATCGTACATTTGATATATGAAGCCCTGTGCTTTACAAAATAAGACAGAATAGTTTCACTACAGCCTTCATGTTATAACAGATGGCAACGGATGGTTGGCTGTTTTTATACTACTAACGTTTTCCATCTCTACAAAAGATAAAATAAAACAGCCTGTAAACGTAAATTATTAAGCATTTATATATTCAGGGACCAATCTAAAGTGATTTCAATTCAACAAACATGGAGAGGAAGTTAAGTGAAAAACACAAATGGTCAAATAACTTTTTAACGACAGTGGTGACAATATGATAACAAGTGGTATAGAAAAAGATAATAGAACTGTCATGGAAACATTTTTTGTCAATATTTAATTAAACTATTAGTTTTAAAATTTAATAACGTCCCACCCCCTTGGATATCTCCTCGATAGAAATACAATTATATTCATCCGTCCGGTGTGTGGTGACAACATTTGATCCCAAATGTGTGTAGACCTCTTCAGGTGTGCTGTCATATCAGGAAAATCGCCTCGATGTCATTCTGTTTATATTATGCATTACTGTATTATATATCACTCTCCAGCATAACATGTAAATTGCTTATAAGTACAGGTATTTATTTTGTGTTATAGATTATTCGGTCGTACAATCCATACATAGGAACGGTATTTATTGTAAAGTTGTACTTGTGATAATAATACAAATAGCCGATGATAAATGTAAAATCATTGTTAACTTATGGTGACCGTCTATCGTTTGTGGTCTATTTGTGGTAAAGTACAAACATGCCCACAGCCATGTGCTATTACATCATTGAAGATATCACAAAGTTACCACCAATAATGTCCATAAGCTTTACGGTTTATAACCATGCTTACTGTAGCTATAAACCCTTTTATGATTAACTTAATCACTAGACCGTTTTCTATTCGTATATTACAAAAACAATGGTTTTGTACTTTGAATGAAGACACAGAACAAACTGCATAACAAATTGTCCCATAACGTCTAAGTTACGAATCTGATTTCTCCATTTTATAACTGTTTTAAATTAGCTCTCACAATGTCATTACATCTCTTTTCTAGCGATTAATAGTAGAAAAACAGCCAACCAGCGACCGTTTTGCTTTTCTTCCAAAGGCTTTCAAGGCTTGCGATGGGATGTGCTGGCCGAAACAGCTGTCCCCCACCCCTTCCCCCCTCTTACTTTATTTCTTATAAAACTGTTAAAGTCATCAGCTTAATCGATACAATATGGGTGACAATCCCTGTTGATAAATGAACAAACAAACTATAACAAAAAACATCTAAAACGAAAGTTTTTATGATAGCTCACTAGTCACTACATATTGGTTAAGTGTGTATAGACAACGTGTGTTAAATTGTACGTCCTTATATAAACACAACCCCTCAACTAACGCTTGTATTTGAATATGCGTAATGCTAAGCTAATGTCACACTAAACCAACTACGTTCGACGGGACTGTCCAGTCGCTGCTAGTGGGACGACGTCGAAGGGCTACATGTCACACTGCGCAAATTACATCCGACGACGTCATACAAATATACTTACGACGTCATGCTTCTTTCGACAACGTTTCACTACGATTGAACACGTCCAACTTGTTCCGACGCGTCCCGACTGGATTCGACGGCATGTCACACCAACCCGACCGCATCCCACTTCTGGTCCAGTTGTGTCGCGTTGAACGCAGTCGGCTTGGTGTGTCATGGGCTTAACGAACCAAAACTGGTACCAGACGTGACGTGTTGAAACAAGGTGTAAGGGAAACGTTTAAAGAATCGTTCGAGTTTCTTTTGCGCGACTTCCTTGACGTGAACCTAAAACTCTGCAACAGCTTGCAGAAGACACCATGAGTGAAAGCTCTACGGTCCCAATCGAACGAGATTGATGATTAACGCTGACCTGCAGTTCTCTTGTTATCTGATCTATTCGTCTTATTGCGACTTTTTGATGATTACCATATTTACCAGTGAAACGGTTCATACCGAAGAACTACCCGAAGTTTTAGAGTTCACAAAGACGACTAAGTCTGGTGAGTAGATATCCGTCATGTACGACAAAATGTGAAATTTGTGTTCTGGTTTAGAGTTTATACTAAACCTAACCCTTTACTTGTCCTTATCCTAATCATACCCTTACACCTAACACCAACAAAATAAAGAGTTCATCGGTGTATGTTTGTTGGAATACCGCAGAATATACGCAACACCTGAAGTTCTACGCAGTAGTAATAACCCATCAGGTATGAAATGTTCTGGTTGTGATGTTATTAAGCGACCATTAGTGTGTGTTACTAAATGACGAATTGGATACAATACATCATTGATTAATTGCTTACATTATTAAAGACAGGTTTACAAAATGCCACAGCTAATAAACTTTGGAAGGCTTTTATGTAAACTTGTCATTTTTAATATAAACTGTATCATGTCGGTAAATGAGTGGTAACATGTGTCTGTTTTGTAAGCTCTTTTTTTTAACAAAACACACGTTGGTGTCTCGTATCCGGAACGTTGCTACGTGCTAATAAAAATGCTGATGTTATAGTACTAGTACGGCGAGGACCGAGCATGCCTTCGCAACGCACTTGACCGTATGTCGACACATAAAGCAGTCACGAAAGGCATATAGTTACAAAGATATGGACTAAACATTCCAGCTCATTATAAACGTTCTAGTTGCGACATAACGGAATCTCATTTGGATATTCAAGTCTATAAGCCTCAAACTTTGTTGGTCTAGTATGTTGAGCTGGTGCATCTAAACTTTAACTGATGATATTTCTGGAACCGTTTTAGGCATTGACATGCGATCAAGTGCGTTCTGCAGGAAAATGTCCATTATATTAGAAGATAAAGTTGACCGTTGGGGCTGTATTAGTACTTTAAAGCTCATTTCGATTTCTTTATATTCAGCCGTAATTGACTGGATGCTCTCTTAATAGAATCACTGGATGAATTATAGAAAGATTGTTGGACGATTAGCATTTTGTGATGCTCGTAACTATATCACTAAAGAGATTAAATTGTTCATCCGATCTGGACATTGACACCAATTCTATCAACCTTGTAATTCTTCTAACCTCTTTTCAATGAAGTCGGTCAGTAAGGGCAGCTTTTTTTAAGTAACTATGTTAATACAATCGGTGAGTTAACACTTAATTCTTTCAGAGTCGCGATTCATGTTATTATTAGGCTGCGTTAGAACTACCAGTTACTTAGACAGATTGTCTCTATGTGGTTCCATGTCCTGGTGCACGTTAGGAATGTTTGGTGCAGAACTCCATATTACGTCTACTGTTTCCTTGTCGTCTTCACGCGAATGCCGGCTGATTGTCACATAACCACCCTACATGACTTGTTTAAATCATATCTGGATTGCGTGATTAATCCCATTCGATAGGTCAACAAAGTATTCTGGGCTTTCGTTAGCTTTTTTACCCGGTCCTTACTTTCCTTACTTTGATTACAGTTAAAACATAGATTGTTCTATATTGTTGTTTTGTGACAGGTCATTCTCATTATGCAGTAACTCCATGTTTTCATGAAATTTTCCATTGCCTTTTCTTACCAAACCTAGAACTCTTCTTATATCTCCCAAGTAATGACCTAGTTTAGTTATTTTTTTATTATCAATCACACTTAACTGATCGTTTGATACTACGGGATACAACACGTATGGTATGGTATAAGATTACTGGCGCATCCAAGCTACTAATTAGCTTATTCGCGCCACAACATGACACTGAGTTTGCTTTCACAATATATACAAATATTTACAGGTATGACTTAATAATTCTGAAATGTGTATCTCAAGGGGAATGCGGGTTAGAGGAATACTGGATATACACATAGACTACATACTCCACTTTATGGGACTAAGTGAAACCGGTTTGTGCGGACCATACATTCCGTATGGCTGTGGAGAACATCACCCAAGTTTAGATGGACAAACGCCAATTCAGATCTAATCCCCCGCATGTTAATATGGTGTGCCTAAAAGATGA
Source organism: Cryptochiton stelleri (assembly GCA_031471745.1). Classification (NCBI taxonomy): domain Eukaryota; kingdom Metazoa; phylum Mollusca; class Polyplacophora; order Chitonida; family Mopaliidae; genus Cryptochiton; species Cryptochiton stelleri. The sequence goes on from JAUELC010278134.1 coordinate 4,752, forward strand.
ATCAGGAACAAAATTTTAGAATTCTTTGCCAGATAGGCGAACAACTGAAAGAGTTCTCGGGAAGGAAACAGACGTCCATCCTTTATTGTCTCATAAAGGGTTATTTGTTCTCGCTAATGTTGACGACTGATCAAATGTGTTAGAATAAATGCTCAATGTCATAAACCTAACATTTTGTAATGGAGTCATGCCCTATAAATTGTCATGGCGGAAGAACATCGAGTCTTTGTACAAGTAACTACTTTCCCAGTCTTGTAACGTTTGGCAGTTTACTTGTATAATTGTAATGCCATCAGTCATACCCGTAGGTGGACTATTAAACAGGCTATTATATATAAACTGGTTTCTATTCCCCGAAGCTTTGTCAGAAATTATAAGTTTCTTCTTGTGTTTACAGTCACGATATCAATTTGCTTAACGATAATATAATTTAGGTATGATAGATCTGCACCCATTCCTGATACTTCCGTTAATTACTGATACAAACGTACAGCTCCCGGGTGGATTGACTATTGGTGATACAGAATAGTGAAAGGACGACAAATAGAGTCGTTTTTCTGACGTCTTCATGCTGTATCAACGGATGAAATATTCTGGCACGTCTATTATATATTTATGGGATCCGATAAATGCAATAAGAAAACCTCTTATATCTCAAATCGCTTGTCAGTTGCTTTCAGATTATGATAGATAGAACAAAATGTTAGTGAACTTGGCTCGTTTAAGTAACAACTAAAACCATGATAGCGATTTTCTCGTCAGTAAATATGCAATGAAAACCTGGAGTATCTCTGGTGACGATATATTTGAATGAAATGTCTGTAAATAAAACTTCAATATGTCAGAATGAATACAACCTTTGTAGGCACAATCGTGGTCAGATGTCGTTCATTGACGTTTCGTATGAAGTTGTGTACTTAACAAAATACGACAGAATGGTTTCACTACAGCCTTCATGTTATCACGTACCTTTCTCCTGTAAAAGTATACGAATCTGTGACCGGTCAATTCAAGGAGCCCTTTGTACTTCATTTCCATCCCTTCATGGACATTTTATTTGTATTGATGCATCTATCCTATTTCCAACCGTAATTGCAAAATCAGGTCCGTTGACTTATAAAACCCGTGAAATTGATTATTTAAAATCTATTAGAGTAATTTTCATTATGTCTGTAAGGATATTTCTAAATGTGTGGAACCTGGAAATCTGGTATTTAATGGTTTTTATAGCTAAAATATTTATCATTTGAGCAACTGACAGGGTGTTTGTTTTTATAGCTGAACTGATGGTTATTTCACATGGATTCATCTTGATTGGCAGATTTAAACCTTTAAGAGCATTTCTTTTCTTATTTATAAAGTGTCACCCAAACATTTAACATTTTGACATAGTGTAGTTACCCCCTTTACTATTGAATGTTCGGTATTTAAAACCTTGCCTGTTTTATGAATATGTATGTATGGCATGGGTTCCCAGTGGGATAATAATCGGGCAGATGAATTAACGAAACAATCATTGGAATTACCGGGAATCAATTTCCAAATATAGTGTTGCTGGAGCATTTTTCCTCTTGATATATATATTTGTTTTGTTTATGACCGAATAGATGATATTAATTGTTTCATTATGATAGGATAGATGGGCTTCATTGTTTCTTTTTGACCATATAGGTGGGCTTTATTTTTCCGTGATGACATGATAGATGGGCTTTACTGTTTCTTTATGGCGGGATAGAAGGGCTTCATTGTTTATTATGATAGATTCGATAGGTTTCATTGTTTCTTTATGACCAAATAGATGGGTTTTTATTGTTTCTGTATGACAGGGTAGATGGGTTTCATTGTTTCTGTATGACAGGATAGATGGGTTTCATTGTTTCTGTATGACAGGATAGATGGGTTTCATTGTTTCTTTATGACAAAATAGATGGGTTTCATTGTTTCTTTATGACAAGATAGATGAGCTTCATTGATTGTTTATGATAGGATAGATGGGTTTCATTGTTTCTTTATGACAAAATAGATGGGTTTCATTGTTTCTGTATGACAGGATAGATGGGTTTCATTGTTTGTTTATGACAAGATAGATGAGCTTCATTGATTGTTTATGACAAGATAGATGGGTTTTATTGTTTCTTTATGGCAGGATAGATGGGCTTCGTTGTTTGTTTATGGCAGAATAGATGGTTTCATTGATTGTTTATGACAGAATAGATGGGTTTCATTGTTTCTGTATGACAGGATAGATGAGTGTCATCGTTTCTTTATGACAGGATAGATGGGTTTCATTGTTTGTTTATGACCGGATAGGTGGGTTTCATTCTTTCTATATGACCTGATAGATGAGCTTTATTGTTTCTTTATGACAGGATAGATGGTCATCATTGTTTCTTTATGGAAGGAGATATGGTCCTCATTGTTTCTTTTTGACCGAATAGATTATAATTAATTTGTTGTTGATAACAGGATAGATCCACTTTATTGTTTCTTTATGGCAAGATGGATGGGTTTCCCTTTTTCTTTATGACAGGGCAGATGGGTTTCATTGTTTCTTTATGACACGATAGATGAGCTCATTGTGTCTTTATGACCAGATAGATGGGCTTTACTGTTTGTTTATGGCGGGATGGAAGGGCTTCATTGTTTGTTTATAACCGGATAGGTGGGCTTTATTTTTTTATTTATGACAGAATATATTGTCTGGTTTGTTTCTTTATGACAGGATAGGTGGGCTTCTTAGTTTATTTATGAAAGAATATATTGTCAGTTTTGTTTATTTATGATATAATATATTGTCTTAATTGTTTCTTTATGGCCGGATCGTTAGGCTTCATTGCTTTTTAGGACCAGATATATGGGATTCGTTGTTTCTTCACGGCACGACGCATGGGCTTTATTGTTTCTTTATAGCAGGATATATGGGTTTCATTTTTTTTTATGGCAGAATAAATGGGCTTTATTTTTTTTTCTATGACAAGATATAAGGGTTTCGATGTTTCTTTATAGCAGGATGGATAGGCTTTATTGTTTCTTTATGGCAGGATAGATGGTCATCATTGTTTCTTTATGGCAGGAGATATGGTCTTCATTGTTTCTTTATGACCGAATAAATTATATTCATTGTTTGTTGATGACAGGATAGATCGACGTTATTGTTTATCTATGGCAGGATAGATGGGTTTCATTGCTTCTTTATAACTGGTTAGATAGGCTTTATTGTTTCTTTATGGCAGGATATATTGGCTTTATTGTTTGTTTATGGCAGGATATATTGGCTTTATTGTTTCTTTATGGCAGGATATATTGGCTTTATTGTTTGTTTATGACCAGATAGATAGGCTTCATAGTTTCTTTATGACGCGATAAATCTGCATCATAATTTCCATTGTTGTCATTGTTTTGTTTTTTTCACTACAGGATAGCTGGCATGCATTGTTTTTTGTATATGTCAGGATAGATGGCCTTCATTGTTTTGTGTATATGTCAGGATAGATGGCCTTCATTGTTTTTTTGTATATGTCAGGATAGATGGGCTTCCTTTTTTTTTGTATATGTCAGGATAGATGGGCTTCATTATTTTTTGTATATCAGGATAGATGGGCTTCATTGTTTTTTGTATATGTCAGGATAGATGGGCTTCATTATTTTTTGTATGTCAGGATAGATGGGCTTCATTGTCTTTATGGCAGGATAGTTGGGATTTACGCTGGATTTTGTCTTGTTTACTTTTGAAGCAAATATTCTGTTTGCTCATTAAATGAGAGGTCGTGCAGTTTCGTCTTCTGTCATATGACTTCGTAAAAATCATCTCGACACAGAACATATGGACGATAACTATGAGGGTTGTCTGGTCCCTAACAAGAATGTACATTTCTCGCTAACGCTATGATAATGCAGCTCGTGCTGGTCGATCGTTGAAGTAGATGTTTTCCAACTTTACAGTAGACACTCTGAGACGTAAATCTGTAAATACATAGCCCCGACTGTAGTTAGAAGAAGGCACCCAGTCTAGTGTGTGGAGATGTAGATAATTCTTTCCAAAGAGTTGTTAATGGCGATGTTGTCTGGATGTGTGATAAAACTGAAGTCGGTCACCTGTCGACAAATGTCAAGGTTACTTCATTGTTTTAAATAAATGTCAGTCAATGAAGGCTCGTCCGGAATGGGTAAGAATAGATATTGGGTTTTGTAGCTTGTAGGATCCAAGATCCTGGATACATGTAGCTCTCACAGCCTATACTGCTGTGCAGTACAAAATAAAAAAACCCCTAACAAAACAAACTAGTGTCACGTGTTCGCAGCTTATAACTGGTGATGTGTATGTATTTGTTGAATTAATTTTACAGTTGCATATCATTAAGAATAGGGGATATATTGAACACAATAAAGACATTACTACGTAAAACTTATAACGTGAAGAATTATGCATACTTTTTCTTATATATATTATGCGACGATGGTTGTTGTGTTTTTTGTCCTTCAAGAAATGCAGAGATAGTCAGGGATATATATATATATATATAAAAGCAGTGTATAGAAACAGCTCTAGGAATGGCTTTATGTTTAACCTGGTTTAACCGGGTTGGCTTATGTATGGACTGCATGAGTTAACGTTGGTTGCGCGTGTAGACAGGGTAGACATATGTGTGGCTTGATGGGTTTATTCCGAATCAAATGCTTCGTATGAGCGAAAGTGGATGAAATCACTCAGTTAAAGAAATACGCTTTCCACTTAATATAGCTTTACTGGCCTTGAAGATCCGGATGAACTCTGGTCGTATGGACGATTAAGGATTATTTCGCTAATCATTTATTTATACGTGTTCAGATTGTTAATGCGAACATTAAAAACTTTAAACTGAAAATTCTGTCAGACTATTTAAATGAGGATGTGTGAATTTACTGTCAAATCTGGGACATAAAGGATATAAGTGCTTTATTGATTCTTTATGACAGGATGGACAGGATTCAAGGATAAAAGGCCGGGCTTTTTCTCGTTTACTGTTGCAGCAAGTTTTCAACCTGATTATTAAAGGACAGGTCAACCAGTTTTGCCTCCTTCCATGTGATCTCCACAGAACACTACGACGATAACCATGCGGAATGTCATTCGGATGAACATTTCCTGCTAACGCTATTATATAACAAGTCCTACTTATTTATATAATCACCTGATATGCATAGGAACAACAAAGCCAACGTCAGACAACATTTTGAATCTAGACAAAGACTGTAAAAAATAATGAAATACATAAACGTATATATTCTGCGCACCAATATAATTAAGCAAGTTGTTAAAACATCGAATCTAATTTGCTATCCTATCCCGTGTGTCAGTTGAAACGTTTCCGAGAAACACGTGCTCAACACGACACGTATTTTACGAGTTTTGTGTTTATCTATATATTACAGTATAGATACCGGTATTTAGGTGAAATCTTGAAAAATGATTATATTGTCAACATTATTT
>JAUELC010278156.1:0-10221 GCA_031471745.1 Cryptochiton stelleri
TGACTCGTGTCTGTACAATTACTTTCCAGATCTGTCGCTCAAGAAAGAATCCAATAGCTGGAGATAGGACATGACGTCTTATTGATTCTCGTGTACGGCATCTCTTCTCAAAGCTTCATATCTGGTCTCCTTTAATTGTTGTATTTGCCCATCACTTGAACGTTGCTGCGGGGTAGATAGCAGGAGCTGGACACACCAGAGGAGGGTATATTGTCCCGAGGCGATGCGTTTATCGGGGAATCACATCACATATAATTGGCACCTTTTAGTATTATCTGGCAGAGCCGGCGGTTGAAAGAGGATTCAATCGTGGCATAGTAGACTCCTTCCGACACGAATAGTTCAGTGAAAATGTCACAAGTGTAACATGTACCTTTCGATAGACTTACGTGAGCCGCCCTATGCGACGGTATCTTCAGTTTTGTGTAGCTGCATAGCCCCGGCATACTTTAGACAGATTCATTAAATAAGTAGAGTCCATTAATAGTAAAACAAAAACAATTGTAAATATACTGTTACAGCATGTGTAATTGTGATGTTCGATAGAACTGTAATTTGACTGATACATAAATCGTTTCTAGGTCTACAAAGACATGTGGTTGACAACACTTTTCTTTTAAATTGACAAAATACAAGGTTAAATACCTTATCATCTACCGGAATGCTTGATAATGTTTGAACCATGCCGCCAATTAAATTCTTCAGATAAGAGTTAACGGAATAAGGCACGACGGACAACGGGAATCACACACAGAGAATCAGCAATTTCGTGTCGGTTGTTATGCTTTGGATAAGATTCCGACCAATGACTAATCGACGCTGACAAATTTATATGTGTGATTGGAGAAAATTATATTGGTTTTTCCAATCCGCGTATCTTCGCTTGAATTTGCATTTCTGTTTTGAAACAAACATTTCTAGCTTGAAGGAAGGATCTGCGAAGATTTTGTGACAAGTTGAGGACACGAAGGTAGGCTAACTATTACTGTTTTCTAACGTGATGCCCTTGACATTGGGCTAATACTTGTATAATTTTATTTAAGCTGTGTTCACATTATAGTATATTAAGCATATCTGTTTGTAAGTGTGCTTTTGGAAAAGACGGAGGTCAACTTGGGGAAGATGGGGATAAATACTTAATCAAAACAAATCGATGTATTAAAAAGCGTTTAAATCCAAATTAGCGAAATAAGCATTCAAACGCCAGTCCATATCAAATATTTGGAGACATAACTTAAGCTTAACAGGCTGGGACGTGACATTTTGAGCAACGGTTTGGGAAAAAAAATGTTTAGAAATGCTGCTACAACCAAATAATAGGCAAGCCTAGATGCCATTTAAGAATTATTAATGTGTGCGTGTTTGTTTATTAATGACATTTGACAGAATAATTGTATCTACTCAGATCGTCTAAATCATTATTTAAGCTTACTATTTCCGTATTTAGTGAAAACAAAAAAGTAAAACATTATGAAATTGATATATTATATACAGAAAATCACTGATTTTATCAATGAACCAATGCTTGAGTTATGTCCACGCTAATAACATGTGTTCACTCAAGTAGAAAGAAATGTTTGCTGGCAATGGTCAGTTGACATGTAATGTAATTTGGGTGACAATTAAGCTAGGTCTGCGATGTTGAAATAGAACTTGAAATCGATCAAAAATCAATCAAGGTAATTTGATAGCTGTTGGACTCTCAGCAGGCATTGTTGTACCCCGTGTCATCGTATTGCGGCAAACCCTCTGATTGAGTGATATTTGGTTCAACCGGAATTTTCATTTCCGTGAAGGTTTCTTGGTCTGTAAGCCGATGTAAATAGATTAGCCGTCATCCACATCTGCTAGACACCCAGCATTCACCTTTTTTAAATTTAGAGTGGCACAAATATGTGAACAGCTGATATGTGTTTCAGACGCAATCTCTAACGTTTCATTTCAGTCTGTCCTCATAAACACAAATTAAAATAGCATACCTGGACACAGTGTTTACTCGATATGTCCACATGTATATCGCCACCGCGTTTATATCTTGATTGTTTACGTTACCTTAACCCAGATAGATTTGTATCATATATATGTTTTTTTTTAAGTGGAACTGCAGTTGGTGTTATCGTCCAGCTGTGATGTCCGTATATAAACGTGTTTTGTCAATATGTTATATCTACGACAAAACAATCTGTTGAACACATATTTAAATAGTACACATGAACATTGTGTTTACTCGATATGTCACCATACATGTATATATTGCAAAATCATTTCCTGCTTTATTGTATAAGTTACAGTGATCTAGTAAAAACATTTGTATTGAGATATTGTGTCAGCCTTTAGCTACTGCCGTTATTAAATGCGATACGTGCGGGTGTGTGTGTGTGTTAAAATATTATGAAACCGATGTTTTTTTAAACGAATCAAACTGTCCATAAAACACCATGTAGCAGTTGAAGTAATTCAACGTATTATTTATTAGAAAACATATTTCTGATTGAATTATGTTTTTTTTTTATATGTTTTTTGAATTACAAGAATAAGAAAAAGTTTAAAGCAGTAGTTTTAATTGTAAAAAAAACAGTTTTGATTTTAATGTCAAATCCACAGAATGGAGGAAGTTTTGCTCCAACCAAACGTAACCAACTGCAATACACCCTTTTACACTTTGCGAAGGGGGTAGTAAAATAGGAAGATTGTACATGTATATTGCTTATTAATACTTATGTATTAAATTTCGTAAAAAAAGTATACCGCCAGTTTGATAAAAGCCTATAATGGGTTTGAGCACTTTTAACTGCAGATGTCTTCGATATGATTTGATGTTGTTCCATGTTAATCGATAGACGCATATACCAGGGCCATTAAAAAACTATATCGTACACCACAAATGCATATGTTATCGGCTATCAACCTTTTACGCCAAATAAAAATGGACAATGTATGTTAATGTCATCTTTATATCTTGCTGTATAAAAGCTTACATTTTGGCCTGGGTACAGTGGCGCGTTAAACGAAAAGCTGTTTTATAGAAGTATTTACACAAGAAATGATTTGGATACATCAAGAGTGGAGACCCCACAATTACCGTCAGGATCTGCCGTAGAAAAAAGCAGCCTCACACACGCTGTCTTATTGATTCTCAGAAACAGTTCCCGTTTGTACCGCTTCATATCTGATCCCTTTAAGTGTTGTGCATGTCTACCGCCAGGACGTAGTCGTAAGACAGAACACTGAGTGAGATCACACCACGTATTATTCCCCCTGAAGGAATGCGTTAAACGACAAATCACGTCACAGATAATTGTCACTTTTTCGTCTTCTCTTAAAGAGCCGCTAGCTGAATACATATTAGATCCTGCCGTAGACATGGTTTGAAACGAAGAAAGTTTAGTTAGAAACAGTTGGTGTTTGATATCACTGTTATATGGCTGATTCCAAACAATCCTTCAATACCCTTGTTTGGAGATTGTTGTTAGTTTAAGACAATACATGGTTGTTACTTGATTAGTTAGTGTCCACTGGATGTGTGCATGGAGAAAGTAGACTGTTAGCCCCTAGTTCATCGAGTTCAAAGCGAAAATTTTTAAAGCATAGAAGGTGATGATTGATTGAAGTATCACAGGGGTGATTGTAAGTGTTCTAAACTAATTCAAGAAACGCCCGTTGTCTGTGCATTGTTATAACGGGAACCAATACCCAGACAATCTCTCATGTTTTGAGCAATCTAACTATGTGATTGAACAAGGGAATAATCTGAGACTACATTGTTTATCCGTCATACTTGACCAGTGTCTAGTAGTTTGGATGTAGCATCCTTAGACAGACCGTCAAACATCCAATTAAACATCCAGACAAGGTCAACCAGGTTGTGGTGTGAGACAGGCATACAGAGTATCAGAACTTTAGTTGTTGGTATTTTGTCTTCGGATAAGACGCTCGCCAATATCTGTCTGATCCTCTGTATAAAGTAATATGTATCACCTATCTGTGTGATTTGATAACAGTATCCCTTGTCATTGGTTATTTGATATCAACTGACAATTTATGGATTTTTTCTCTATATATCTGTAAAGGTAACAAGATCTGACGACCCATTCACAAATAGTTGGTGTGTTTTTGGGAGACAAATTTTCTTGGAAGATATAATCTTGGAAGAGATGACGGTAGGTAATTGTTTAATTGTTTCAAATTGCAACAAATTTGCTACGTGTGTAATATTTCAAACGAATAGGCAAACACATTAACGATATTCATCTCGTTGGATATTTGACAATTCTGTCTAAAGTAAACAACCAGCTTTGTAAATGTGTCCTTCACATGATGATTTTAGAGATTTAAATTCTTTCAGCAGGAATAATGTTTAACATAGCATCATTAAACACGTACTTTCAATCAATTTCGCTAGATTAGCAATGAACATCTTCAATTTATCGTGCATACATATTGTTAGTATCTCCAGAACTTTGAATGTGAAATGTATGACACAGACATCGTGAATATTGTGGCTTCCTTTTTACAACAAAGGGAAAATATAAATCACACAAATATCATTAAAATGCGTCTAATCATTGTTTGAAACAAACAGCTGAAATGATTTTATCTTTAACATTTCATTTACTACAGCGTGAACTGTTACTAAAAAAGTCAATTGTGAGGCGATTAAAACTGAATAAAACACATATGTTCCCGGGTTGAATGAATCACATTAATATCAATTTAATAAAGTCATACTATCATTTTTTCCAATCTATATAGGTTTAGGTGTTAAACAAATATGTTCTAAACCTTTGATAAACTACTTAACAATGGATTTTGTGTCTGGGATCTTCAGCTATCTGGCATTGGAGGTAACGTATGGTGTTTTTGATAAAATGTTCATCAACGCCATTCGTAAATCCTTTTTTCAACGCTTGATTTGTACCCGAAATAAGTTTATATCAACCACCATGACCGCCAGGGTTGAATAAAGTTCATTTGTGTATTTCCTGTGTCTGTTGAAATGGCAGAAATATTAGAATCCACTACACGGTAGAGAACCTCACATTATTTTAGATGTGGGTCAATATTCTGTCTTTAATTTATTGGTTTTGTTCATGTCTTAGGTTGAAAGGTAAGCTATAATATCTTAAATAAAGATTGGTCTGACAAATGTCAGATGGAGACTGGAAAATTCAAACATATCCACACACAAGCCATGAATAGACATATATACATATTTGTATAACATTTATTAGTGGATATTAATCTGTCATATTTAATTAAATCTATATCGGATTGCTTACATCTCAGTATTACGACCTAGAAAAACGTAGTGCTGGGGGATTATATTCCAAGTCTCAATCAGCCACATGTCTGTTGATGCACATCACGAGAGATTAATACTTAAACACCAGTGAATTATATACAAAGTTATTTTTAATGTAAATGGCACTCTATGAATCTATGTAGACACCAGTGAATTGTTATAAAATCAATATCTACATACAGCCAGAATCTATGTGCTTAGTCACGAATCTCGCCATGGGTTTCGAGTAATTGAACAAACGGCTGGGATATAAATTTCTGAGGATCAGTGGATCTCAACTGTCCACCAAAGTGATATCATCGAGAATATGTTATTGACATACGCTAGTGGTGAGTTGTTGGTGTGTATAATTACAAAATGTCAATCGTTGGTTTAAAAAGACATTGACTGGAAGACTGGACAAATCATGAAGCCTAATAAATTCAACTCTAGTTTATATTATTTCTCATACATGGATAGACCTTCTTCGCTGCCTTGGGGTCAGCAGATCAATAGACGAGTAAACGCTTATGGCAGACTAAACCAGTAATACAGAGTACAGAAAGAGAGGGAGGGGGCGGAGATGGGCATTCAGCATGGTGTGAGGTTGTCTAATCTAGAAATAATATTTGAGTAATTGACTCCTTTAGAGGCTCCGAACAACTTTGATCTCGAAAACTAGAAACCCAATTGATGTGAACTGAAACATCAATAGCTGTATTGCATGAAATGTTTTGGTGATCAGGTATAGCCTGGTATTTATAAACGATGTTATAACCTGTATGATTATAAAGCGATAATTATTTTCTAGATATCATTTTGTTTTTACAATTTCTGCCCAATTACTGTTTTTATTTGTAGCGTTCCTATTTAATTTTCCTGTATTGCTTAAGGTGATGGTAACGATTGGTTAGTATGGTGATCATATCCTGAAATTAATTTCTCGTACGGCGGTCAATATGCCGTACAATCGGCCGGAAGTTTATCTGTAGCGCCTTTGAATATGATATCGGTTGTCTTTTTAACTTGCTGTTTAAAAGTTTGGCAAAGCATACAAATTTTATGCGAGACCAAGAAACAACACAATTGTTTTCAAAAAGTGACTGTACACAATTGTCAAATTTAGTAAACAACTTCGCCTACATACATTTCGCAATACAGTAAAGCAAAGGACCAAGCGTTGATAAAGTGGCAATTAATGGTGCTTTCCTTAATATGAGATAACACCCTCTTAGCTATAATAAAAGTACTAGTTCAGAAAATTTCATAAGCTGATATCTGTACGAGAATCGAACCCATCACCGTCAGAATCATTTACCAAAATGACCAGCAGTATAAATTCCGCCAACCAGAACACTCAGCCAACCGGCCATTGGGAACGTCAATCGGCCAACCGGCCTTCCATAAAGCTAGTCGATTGAGTGGGTTAGGTGGTGTCTTTATGCAGGCTGAAGAATCCAGTGTCGAATGTAAAAAAAACAATATTTAACACAGATGGAATACATTTACGCCACAGCTTGTTCAAATTAAACCAGAAAGAACATTGCTGAACTGTTTCTGTTAAAAATGGTTAGAATTGATCTGTAAATCGGAATTTACTAAATTGTAATTTGTCTTCCATGTATTGATCTACCAGAAAACAAGGACCTCTGTATGATTTACTCTTACGTTTGGTCACATGGTGTTTATCCTGAACTAACATGCACTCTGAACTACAATGAGTCTTCCTTGTTTCTAACTTCTGATTGTGTTTGTATGAAATTGGAAAGATCTTAGTTTTCTCGGAAAGGCTTTATAGGCTGCTCAATAACATCATACGCTATTTGAATTCCTTTTAACTATGCAAACAATACAGGAATAACTCATGGAACAATTCCTGTCGACAATGTTCTGATTTTAACCATTGACTAAGTGTTATTAACACAACTACTAAATCAAACAGAATCCTCAATAAAAACAAAACCAACGATTGACCCCCATCCTCTCTTTGAGTCAAAAAGATTTGTTTCTGGATCACTCATGCCACCGATCTGTCAGTTCTATATCAGAGAAGAAAAAAAAGTGAAAAAAAATAAATAATGTGAATAGTTAAATTAAGGTAAAAACCAACATAGACAAAACTTTATATGGAATATTTGTTTGTGTTTTGTAGAAAGGGAACGGTTTTCTAATTGATCTATAGGTGACTGACATTTACTGCTTGCGATATTATTCCTGAAACTGGGGGTGAAGTATTTGATTCAATGAAGGGTCTCGGCTTGCGTAATTTCTGATTTAATATCTCTTTTAACTGAGACAGTTTTATCAAAAAATGAGGAAGATGGTGTTAGCCTTATCATGGACTTAAAACCACATCACACTATCGTATACATGTGTAAATCCAAACGTACAGCAACAAGCACGGGTAGCTAAATCTAGGAAATGGACATTTAGTCTAAAAGTGATTCTTCAAAATAATAGAGGTTGTTTTCAATTAAGCTGATTTACGTTACTTGTTGTATTAGTTTCTACCAGTTTTAGATAATACTTTCGAGACAGACATGGCACGTTATGTAATCTTTAACGGCGCTCAAGTTTCGTGGTGACCGAGTCAAGAATGTCGCCAGTATTGAACAAGATTAATATCGGGGACACAAAAATGAAAACAAAAAATACAGCGAATGAAATTGAAGGGATAGTTAAAATAAAAATCACAAACATTATTTATGACAAACTTTGAGAATAAAATCTGTCATTAATTTATTACAATAAGGACACCACGAATGAACGCACATTGTAGAGGGCGAAATACAGTGGGAAAAATCGGCGTATTTGACTCAGCTTAATCCGGATCAGATTTATGTTTGCGTTTTAGAAAAATGTGAACTAAAGTAATCCGTCAATAATAGCCCACCACAGATGAAAGGTCAACGTTATAGAGATTATAGTTTGAGGTGTTAGGTCAGTTGTCATTTTTTATTGGAACAACTCTGTATTAAGTTTAACCAAGGACATCTACATCTAATACTTCGATAAAGCCGTCTACTACCTGTTTCATAGACGGGCCTGTCATTTCCCTCACGCAGATATTGCTTGTTCTTTCTAACACCATGCCACTTGTGTTTGATCCGAAAACCTTTTCATCAAATAAGATGACATACGGTTGGGTAATGCGAAAATCAAACGGAAAGAAAAATGTCATTTCCGCTCATCCTAAACATTTGTAGAATCGATATAGATGAATTACTGGGGTCATTAACGTATTGATTTGAGAAAAATACGTCATTTTTTATATATGGTCAACTAAGCGATGCTGACGAACTAACCGTATTGGTTTGTGCCAAATACTGTTTTTAGACTCTAAGCCTATTCGTATTAAGAAAGTGATATTTATTTGTAGTACTTTCTACTTCCGGCAACAGGATATGAGGACAAAACGTTATTTGTTATAGCATATCTAAGCTCAAATTTGCATCAAGAAAATCATCAAACATTTAATTGGATTGTCTTTTAATTGAAGCCTGTTGGTGATATCTAAGTTATTTTACCTGACTGCGTGCACAAACAATACCGTGAATGTTAAATGTCCCAACTAAATAACAAATAATGAATTAGTTGGCTTTAATATCCGATCTTAAATTTCAGTCACTGGCCATATTGTTACACCTTGGTTTAATTCGTTTTGTCAATTGGCAGTTTTTATTCGAAGAACCTAAACGTCCCAAATACATCATTAATAATGAATACTTGTTGTCTACACCGTATCATTGGTTTCATTATCTGATATTCAATTTCAATCACTGTCTATATTGTTACCCGTTGGTTTAATTTATGATGTCAGTTGACAGTTTTTATTGACACATCTCCTCTATTACGTTTCACCAAGGACGAGATGATATCAAACGGATTGGAAATCGTTATTTTAAACATCTAATGCTTCTAGTAATTCGCCATAAGTCTGTCAGATTGACACACCTGTCATTTACCTCGCAGGGATATTGCGTGTTCTTTCTAACACCAAATCACTTGTCTTTGATCCGGAACCCGTTTCATCAAACTCGAAGACATAATCAGGTTGGGTAATACGAACATCGTATTTGTACCAGCTTAACGAAATTAAACGGAAAGCAAAATATCATTTCCACTCGTCTTAAACATGTGTAGAAACGATACGGTTTAATGGGTCGTGCGCGTATTGATTTGTGGAAAATGTAATAGTGATATGGACTAAATAAGCTTTTCAAATGAACTAACCATTTCGTGTGGTTTCTTTCGGAACTGTGTTTAGCTTCTATGCATATGTAGAAAGCTGTGTTTCTTTAAAGTAATTTCTACATCCGTCAACAGGACATAGAGACAAAATATGTATTTATTTCATCCGTGTTGTGGGCACATGTGGATGTAAATATCCACCAAGGGTTTAATTGTATTAACGTTTAGCTTCTATTCATACTTAAAAAGCTGTGTTTTTTAAAGTCATTTCTACATCCGTCAACAGGACATGGAGACAAAAAAGTAACATGGTATCCGTGTCCTTGGGCATATTTGCATCCAAAATAATCATCAAACGTTTACTTGTAGTGACGTTCAAATAAAGCCTGTTATAAAAGTTATTTAACGAACAAAATTAAAAATTGGGACTTTTTTATTGAGGATCAAATAAGCTTTTGTTTTCCTCGAGTTCTTTCTACCTGTGTAATTCATTAAGGTCGTTGTGACATATGAGTTTTCGAACTTGCTATTCGTCGCCAAATGCCGAACACTTCATCGCCTGGCTAGTTGTATCACCGCTCATTTTCAGATCGTCGAATCTTTCCATAAATAACATTAGTATTTGTTGGGAATGTACCACGTCTTCACTCAAACATTAAGTTGATTAGGTTTATGTTAGATGTCTAGATAAGAATATGCGTGTGGTCTCTTTCAAATAAGATCTAACCTATGTATGTGTATTGCTTTGT
>JAUELC010278177.1:0-16459 GCA_031471745.1 Cryptochiton stelleri
CAAATTATTTTCATACTGCATATTCTGTCTGTGCATCCGTCTCCCAATTCTGTGCTCCAATCATCGAAAGAATGATCGAATTGTATTAAAATTGACTATGCCTGCTCATCATATGAATACACCACCCTACAGTAATTGTTCGATTTGTTTACATGTAGTAATTAGGTAAACGGCCTGTTTGTCTCAAATTGTCTGTTTGTCTTCCTATTCCATGCACTCTTCTGAAAAAGAGATCAGATAATATTGTCCAATTATCATATAAATACGTCGCTTAAGTTTGACTTTCATCGTATCCCTCGTGTGCCCTATAATAATTGGTCTATTTTTTACTCTAATTTAGTAATCAACCTGTCTATCTCACTCTGTTTGTCTTCCTATAGGGTGCACATACGTTTGAAATAGGAATCGAATCATATTAAAATTTGCTGAATGTGCTCATTCTGTAAATGCCTCACTCAAGTCCAACTTTCTACACATTTAGTCCATAGGTTTTTTTGCATACTGCAATCTGATTGGTTGATGGTTTCCCCTGCTCTAATTTTTGAAAGAGTGATTGGATTTTGCTCAAATTTGCTGTGATTGAAAGCTCACTATATCAATACGCCACTCAAGTTTGATTTTTTGATCACCTTCAGACAACAAATTATTTGCAATCTGCAATTTTACTGGTCAAAGTGCCTTGGAATTAAATAAACCAAATAGTTGGTCTAGAATTGGACAAGTCTTTATTAACAGATTTATTAACAGACTTGTTAATCTCGACGTGGTTGTGTCCACAAACTCAATTCCTGAAGCCTCATTATTGGTATCAATTTTGCAAAATTTGTTTACATATATTTAAGAAGCAGACATTTAGAAGTTGACCCAATAAACACTAAACGCTGGATTTATTGATTACAATTTCAAGTTTTACTTTGTTATCAGTGCATCATTTTAATGTCTTTTCTGATATTGTTCGATTATACCATGCTTGGGAATGATGCCAGAAAAGACATGGCACTGCAACCAACACAAGAAGTCGTAAATTAACAAAGTATTGTGTTTTGTATCCTGTAGAGAAATTGAAGAGATAAAATAAATAATAATAACACTGATGACATTAGGATTACTTCTTTACTTATACAAGAAGACCATGGTCATTGTCAAACCTACAGAATAAGAAGTTTTATTTATCCAAGCAATCAATTAATAAAATATCCAGGGGATGTCCTGGTGAAATGATTATTTCCATAACCCATTGTCAGATAAACCGGTCACACAATCGTCCACTTAGACACTTGTTGTATTTAGTAGACACATAAAGGTTGTTTTACTCAGTTTTCAAAGTACCGAGGAGAACCTGCACAGGCTACTTCATGTATCAATTTTGCCAGTGCATTCTATAATTAGGCAGATGCTATATAACCAGGCTGTAGTATAGATTTGAACGGCACATTATAAAATTAAATCTAAAACAATAACGGCTAATCGGTTACAGAAAACACAACTTTGAAATAAATCCGAATATGTCTTGTCATTTTTCAGACCTGAGATTTGAGAATGTCTGGATCATTCTGAATCTTCGCACCTGTTATCTCATGGTTAATTTTTTTTTTTAACAAAAGCTTGGACAGTTCCACAGTGTCTATTTTACTAGTTAACTATGGGTTAAATTTCCCAAGTCTCGGTTTATTTCAATTGTTTGTAGAATCCGTTTGTCACTAAATACTTGTCATCGGCCAAACACAAGGCTGAAAAAAAACTAATTGACACAACCCGTTGATCATTACTGGGTGGTCAATTTTCGTTTTAATTTGAATCGATCTGTAATTGTATTCTCCAGCTGACAATGCTCGAAAAATAAGTTAGCTTTGGACATGTTCGGGGTTTATTTTATCCAGAAAGAAAGAAGTTGTAATAATCACAATTTTGATCGAAATTCTTAATGTCCCCCCTCTAAGACGCTAGATTTTGCAAGGTCAAGCAGCATGGCGAGGGAGCAGTCAGTTTCTCGGCACATTAACCGGAAACAACAATCAGAGATATCTCACATGAATAAGAGATATCTCTGAATGAATTAGAGATATCTTTAAATAAATTAGAGATATCTCTAAATAATTACAGTTATCTCTAATTCTGGATTAAATGACAATTCGGCCTCCCCATACATTGAAGGTGAGTGTTTTGATCGGACCTACATGCATGTGTAGAATATAACTTATTTTGTTTTCATATTTCGAGTAATTCTTGAGTGCAACAATGTTTTAAGTACCGGCGTCCCATTCGTTCTGTGTGAAACTTAGCCCATCGTTACAGTACAATTGCTAACATACCCACGCTGTTAACATTCCCGATATGTGCAAAAGTCATTCACAATGAATGAATAGTATTCTTTCAAAGAGCTTAATAGTTTGGTTTTGTAAAGGTTTTAGTTGGTCTGCTTACATTTACAGAGTTAACCTTTGATGACGTGCAATTCTGATCAAATTGATCTAAGTGTTATTTCATCCCGTGAAAAAAAAATCAACGATCTCCCACAGCTATTTAACCTTATTTAATAGGTGTAAGATATAAAAATGAACCTGCCATAATTTCTATTTTTTGAACGAGTCTCCGGGTCAAGCTTGGTGTATTTATGACTCTCTTTGAAATAATATGAAAAACAGTAACTCAATCTGAGTAATAATATAACGGTATCTGTGGAGGACTATGGTTAATCGCCAACCCCTTCACCTTGAAAACAGTTCACATCATCCCAATTTGGTCAATGCGATTAACCCAGGCTGACGATCGTGAACGTTGATCTAATGTTCCCTAATACTGTTAGGTTGTTTTAGTAGGCCAGTAGAACGTACAACAGCGAGGTAAGGTAACATATAGGAAAAGACAACTTGTCAAGGGGCTTTGCTTAATTAAGATCTCAAACTCGAAAACAGCATTAGCCAGTGAGTGAGTCAAGGGCCTGTCCGATAATTGTATTCAGTTGCGTGCATCGGCTGTATTGTCAATGGTAGTTTTTGAAAGTAGACATCTATAGCAGTTAATCGATGCCACAGAAGTATTGTACTGTCTCTTCATGACGTCTTAAAATTGACCACCGCTGTAGACACAACCTTAACACAGTAGCTAATCATGAGTTGAAGAGAGAGCTAATGGAACGTTACTTCAGAGACCAAGAAGCTGTTAAGACTAGATAATTTATATGTGGCTATTCTAGGAGTCGAATTACCGCTTGATCTCACATGATACTATTGTGCACGTTTCAATATTCACTGAAGAAATAAAATATTGCCCCAAAAAATCCATAAGCCAGCCGATTGAGTAATGGTAAGAATAGAATTAAGAATGATTTTTCAAAGGTCATAAGATCATATATTTTTGATATTTCAATGCATAAGCAATTGTGTGACTGCGTTGAAACGCATTTCCGTGAGTGCAGTACGACTACTTTATCGCGCCAGTCTCTATGCAGATTTGACGTCTTTATTGCAGAAAAAAGCAAGTTTGTGGATATTTATGGTCCCCACGGTTCAATTCTTCCATTTATTACGGCAATAAGTTTGAGTATATAATTTGTTGATTGCAGTCTTATTGGATTCGTTGTGGCTATGCGTCTCTATAGAGATGGTTTATTGAAGCGTACCGAAGCCAGTCTCTCCTAACTCTCTGATCTGATAAATATTGGCTGGTTCTAGTGGAAATTGAACAATATATTACATGCCAAGTGCTGAGAAGTGTAATTAAGGGGACTCTACATTTGTCTCACTAATTAGACATACGAGCCTAAGGATTAAGCAGATTGGCAAAACTGGGAGAAAATACCAGCATCTATTAGAAAAATCATTGTTTATGTTCAATATTACACGGTGATTGATGTATTTGTGGCTTGGGGTCCCGACTAAAAACAATTTAAGGAGAATAGAGGCCCGTTAATCATCATTTAAACCATGTTATGTAGACACTGCAGAAAGACTAGTGTCTTTCTTGTAGACTTGCTTGCACAAATGCCGCCAAAAACATGTTACATTTTTCACAGATCTACCGGAACAATTGAACAGATTATTTTAGTTCGTGTTGAATATGGGAAAAAGGTAAAACGAGCTGCCAGTCACTTGTGTTACTGTCTCTATCTGCCTATACATTAAACGTGACTGTCCCTTGTTTCTCGTTGTAAGCAGAGTACATAAGTTCTAGAGTTAACAAATACACACAACACACAACAATATTATCTTGGGAAAAAAAACGCACATATTACTTATACTATTTATTACCATTAAACAGAAAAGATCTATACCAAGTCTACTTCCATCTTATATGTACTTCCCACTTCTAAACGACACTGAAAAAAGATAAGATCTAGTTTACATTATATATTATTTCCCTCAATAGAATGGTAATTTACCACTCTTTTTGATTGAATAACTGAAGGCCATTATAGCATATATTGAGGTCACCAAGTAAATACTATTTTGTCAGGAAAACGCTGGTTTAAACGGCGAACTTTTTTCCAATATTGGAAATCATACTTACTCATATTGATAACAGACCTGCATGTCTGTTTTACTCCAATTTATACCACTTTACCACTTTTGAAAAGTATCGTGATTGGTGATATATTAGGGACCTTGGTTGTGTTACAGCTAATCTGTTGATTTAGACACCATTGGCAAGCATCGGTGGACAATATCGGTTAACATTAACAGAACGTGCCTCGTTATCATCAATCACATTGTCACCCTCTTATCCCAGATACATGGTATTTTTTGATAAAGGATTATGACAAAAATACCTTCACCAAAGAATAATAAATGACAATATTTAACACGATCATCTGCATTGCGCAAACAACAAAAGTATACTTGAAAGGGGGTTCTTAATTGTTGCATCATGCATACAGACGTTGTAATAAACGACTGCACGTATAGGTCTTACTGTTTATTGTATTGCAATATTCATATCGAGGGGCTCGGCCTGTTGACCGAAATGTACAAAACTGATGCTTATATTGACTGCTCTGTCGTACATTACGACTCTGTCAATCAATAACCGCTAAACTAGTCAGAGAAATTGCCAATATTGTATTTGTTTTCTCAATACATATTCTTTACTATAACTGCATTAACAATGTAGTGAGGCTCTTAGGTATAGAAAATAGTGTTTTATAGCTCAATGTATATTGTCATCTCTTCCATTGACATTTGCTATACTCAGAGTATATCTTGTTATCTCTCACAAAGTCTCTTCCTATCGGTCACCGTGTCTGTTATCATCGATCACAGTGTCTCTTAACAGCTCTTACAGTTTTCGCAAATCAGCTTCCATTGGGCTGGCACGCCGTCATATGAGTGAAATAACCTTAAGTACGGCCTGAAATCCCAATCAAACAAACAAGCAAACAAACAAAACGTCCGTTTTCATCTCTTACAGTGTTCGCAAAAAATCTCTCGCCATGTCCACTATCGGCTCATTACCACATCTATATGTCGGTGCGAGCCATCAGTCCGCTTTTTTCTATATCATTTTGTCCAATTTCGAGAATTAGTTTCTAGGCTAAATATAAGTTTCGAGGAATTGTAGGTTGTGATACTATATTAATCAATCTTCAGACAATAAAGAATGTAATTCTAAGTATAAAGCCAAATTAGTCAACTTAACGAGATCATCTATTTTGTGTTATATAACTGTGTTTTCAATTACATTTGTTTATCAGCTTGTTCTTTTTATGCCTAGACATCTTCCATTCTCTAGGCACTGTCTGGCATTTAAACTAACCATACATTGAATCTTTGGGTGTTTGTTACAGAAGTGACCGTTATTACCTAATACGGTAAATACATTCTTTTTCGTCTTGTTATGTTATAAAAACATTTATAGATAAAAAAAAAACCAAACATATAGGTAAATGTTTCAACCTCCTTGTTTATCGAAACAGAAATTATATGATTTCTGTTTAAAGTTAGGGAGGTGAAGGTATTTGTGGAAGATACAGATACTGTAGTAATTGTTGTTTTGTTAATATATTATCGGTTAATTTTATTACAGTATCAGTTGTTACCACATCATCGGTCGTTTATTATAGTATCTTTTGCAGCCGATGCCATGGCTTGAAGTTCCAGCTTTCCTGAAACGTCCGTGTATTGAGGGGTAAGGTAGTCTGAAATGAACACGTCACGGCTCAAGGAACACCTGCCAGACCAACCACTGACCTTCATTTCCGTCATTAATTGGCTCCTGCACAATGAACACAATCACACTTGCTGGTTCAGATAACATGCCCAAAGGCATTTGTGAAACAATTTTGTTTCAATCTACTTAAGTTGAAAGAGGAGTGCTTAATGAAACGCTAACTGACAAGCTGTCCCTTGGTTCGATATTTCTTCCATATACAGAAAAGCCCTAAATTCGAGAAAAAATATATGCTGTATATTTGTTAGCACAGACGTTCAGAAAATTCTGAAAGAGATTTTTGCTCAGTTGTTTGACTGATAATTTTTCGCTACATCCTGATTTTGATTTTCGCAAGTCTTCTTACTGCGTTGTACTGTCTATTGGGTCGAAATAATCTACAGATGTTCATGTGCGTAACCAATTTTAACAATGAATCAACTTTTATATACAAAAAAAGAGCCGCTTAAAACAGAAACGGTGATATGGCATTTGCATGTATTTATTTGGGTTCTGTTCGGTTGAAGTTTAATTTGGAAATCATCAAAGCACAATGTTGCTTATTTTGGACAAGAAGGATATGGCTAGCATGGTTATTAAAGCAATATATTTATATCCCCAGGCTAACAGGGTAATCACCAACATTTCAACCAATGCAGTCCAATCCAGTTGACCCAATTGTTCCTAATTGGGTGTAGCACCAAAGGTAGCCCACGCTAAGGTAATCTACTCTATTCCTGTCAAGTAAAAACAGACCTGGGGACCAACTAAAATGGTCCCAATGAACCCCGCAACTCATAAAGTTGGCCATCATGGCAAAAGTTGTCACTTGAATGACATTAACTCGACGATAGGCTTTAATTAAACTAATTAGCTCTCTGTATTAAGAAGTCACACTAACCGCCAGCAATTAACCATTATGGTAATCACATAGTCGTTCGATTCATTGGGTCAATACGTTAGGGTAAACATTCAAATACAAATATGTCAGTGAACCTTTAAAATAACAGGACATTTGCGCACATTTGTTAAATGGATGTGCATGTGTATAATATATTTGACTTTGCTAATTATATCTGATTGAACTGCCAGGATGAAAAGATAACTGCCCATCAAATCAATCGGTATAACGGACCATGAACATCAGGACACTCATAAAACTGTTATTTCAATATAGATAAGACTGAAATAAATATATATTGGTTATGGTCAATATATCCTTTGTTAAATTATTATGGCCAGGTGATTTATGCCTGTATACATGTTTGTACAGCAATTGTGTGTTTGGTGACTGTCGAGTGGCTACCATTTAGTAAACTGCACTATATTATTTTAACCTCAAAAGTTGAATAGGCCAGAACAAATGTGTATCTATTGGTCCGAAGTTCAATCTCAACAGACTACTAGTCAAACAGTTCGGCCATGACAGAAGTTAATGACACATATGCTATCTGCGATAGTGTGTCTGTTCCTCTACACCGTGACAAACATTGATATGTTTGTTTTAAAAAACGCCATCATCCTTGCCTTAAACACCAGATTATGTGTAAAATGAAAACAATCAATTATATATTTTCTAAATGTACGTGTGATTCTCGAGTGCAACTATATTTTAAGTACCGGCGTCCCATTGTTCTTGATGAAACTTGGCCCATTGTTACAGTACAAGAGCTGCATAGTTTGTTTTTGTAAAGGTTTTAGTTGGTCTGCCTATATTTACAGAGTTAACTTTTGATGACGTCCAATACTGATTAGATTGATCTAAGAGTTATCGCATCCCATCAAATGGAATCAACGATCTCCCACAGCTATTTAACATTATTCAATATATGCCATATATGTAAATGAACCTGACATCAGTTCTATTTTTTACCGAATATCCGGGTCAATCGTAGTGTATTTATGACTCTCTTTGAAATAATATGAAAAATAGTTATGAAATATGAGTAATAATATAGCAATATCTGTCAGCGTCTACTAAAAGAATAATTGTTTATGTTCAATATTACAAGGTGATCGATGTATATGTGGCCTTTAAACCACCCGAGGTAGACAATGCAGAAAGACTAGTGTATTTCCCGTAAACTCTCTCGAACGAATGCCATCAAAAAGATGTACATTTTTCAGAGATCTAACGGAACAATTGAACACGTTATTTCAGTTCCTGTTGAATATGGGAAAAAGGTAAAACGAGCTGTCAGTCACACGTGTTACTGTCTATGTATATATGGTGTAGAGTTCCGAATGGACACTATACATAGCCATATAGATATATTACCATTAACATTTTTTGGACAGAAACGTAACTAAAAAGAAAGAAATATTATTGAGTGAATAACTGAACGCCATTATAGCATATGGAGGTCACAACGTAACGTACTATTTCGTCCGGGAAACCCAGGTTTAATCTGTGAATTTTCTTGCAATATTGGAAAACATACTTATTCCTATTGATAACCGACCTGTCTGTTTTACTCGGATTTGTACCGCTATATCACTTTTAAAAAGTACATGTAATATAATAGGGTACCTTGTGTTACAGCTAACCTGTCGCGTTATTGAGTTAGACAACATTGGCAGTCATCAGAGGCCATATCGGTTTGCATTATCAAAACGATATCGTTACCATCAATCTCCCTGTCACCCTCTCAGCCCAGATACATGCATTTTTCGGATAGAGGACTATGACCAATAAAAACCTTCACCAATGTATTGACAATTATGGCATTAATGAACACGATCCTCTATGTTGTGCAAACAACAAAGCCATATTTTCTTAATTGTTGCATCATTGTTTAGACGTTAGAATATACACTACACGTAGGTCTTACTGTTTATTGTATTGCATTATTCATATCGTGGGCCTCGTCCAGTTGATCGAATTGTACAATACCTATGGTTACGTTGACAGCTATGCCCTACATATCAACAAAGGTTGCGTGTTTGGTATGGTCAAATACACCAGTATTTACTTTCGCCTCAATCAATAACCGCTTAAGGCTAACCTATTCAGAGAAACTGCAAATATTTTATTTGTGTTCACAAGCCATATTCTTTACAAATACCATTCTCGTTAAATATCAGGACACAAACTCACACTCCGTCATATGTAGGTGGATTTTAGGTGGATATTAATAATGCAGGAAGGCCACTCTATGGTATAGAAAATAATGTTTTATAGGTCAATGTATATTGTCATCTCTCCCATTCGCATTTGCTATCACTCAGAGTGTATCTTGTTATCTCTCACAGCGTCTCTTCTCATCGGTCACCGTGTCAGTTATCATCTATCACAATTCGCATTTGCTATCACTCAGAATGTATCTTGTTATCTCTCACAGCGTCTCTTCTAATCGGTCACCGTGTCAGTTATCATCTATCACAGTATCTCTTAACAGCTCTTACAGTGTTCGCAAATCATCTTCCATTGTGTATATCTGACCTCACACTGTCGGTTGCGTCTCTCATATTGTATGCTTTCGCCACTCCCAACGTCAGTAATCATCTTTTGCAGTGTTCGCAAATCATCTCGCGCCATGTCCACTATCGACTCTTATACTGTACATTACCACCTCTCTATCTGTCTTTTATCGCCGTTAAACCTTCAGTCTGCTTTTGTCTAGAACATTTTGTCCAATTTCGAGTATAAGTTTCTAGGCTCAATATAAGTTTGCAGGATTTGCAGGTTGTGAAACTACATGAATCAATCTTCAGACAATAAATAATGCCTAACCATCTTCCTTTCCCTAGGCACTGTCTGACATAAAAGCTAATCCTAATCGGATTCTTTGGGGTTTTGTTACAGAAGCGACCTTTATTTGTAAAATAGGGAATATGTATTATTTTTGTCATGTTATGTTATAGAAAAATGTAAAGATAAACAAAAACATATAGGTAACAATTTTAACCTTTTTTATCGAAAGCGAAATTATCTGAATGTTTAAAACTTAGGGAGGTGTGGGTAGTTGTAGAGAAAGATAAGGTGGTAGAACTTCTGCAAAAAGATGTTCCATGTTTTGACGAAAGTTACAAAATGCATGCTCAGTCGCGATACTTGTTATGCACTCTGAACATATTGCCCCACCACGTTCTTATTGTTAGGATTTATCGATCAAACTCTTATCGTTGTAGGGAAAACAGACCATGAACATCTGGACACCCATACACCTGTTATTTTAAAAATAGATACGACCAAATAAATAGCTGTGGGTTAAGGTCCATATATCCTTTGTAAAATTATTGTGGCATTGTGATTTATGCGTGTATTATTGTTTGTACAGCCATTGTGTGTTTGTTGACTGCCAAGTGCCTTCCATTTATTCAAATGCATTATATTATTTTACCCCCACAATATGTATATACTGGTGCGAAGTTTAATCTCCACAGACACACACTTGTCAAACAGTACGGCCATGACAGAAGTTAATGACACATATGATGTCCGCGACAATTTCTCTACACTGTGAAAAAAATTGCAATGTTTCTGGTTTTAAAAAACAACTCGCCTGTCGCTATCATCGTTGCCTAAAACACCAGATCATTTGGACATTGAAAGCAATGAAGTATACCTACGGTCATCGAGACAATATTAGATTTAGTTTACAGCAAGTACAATAGCGTACATTAGCGCCATCCACAAGTACTCTTTATCTAATATGATCGCATACACCTATGGTTCCAGTCCAAGGCAACCGTTATTTTCCACAATCAGATCCGCTTGATAATATAAAGTTATTTGCTTGATCGGGGCGTTAAGCGGAACTAAATGTTATTTCATTCATATGCTGGCCCGTCGGTGAGCCCAAATGGCGAAGGAATTCATCATCGAAACCATTTGCAACACATGGTGCAACACATAGACAAAGTGTCTAAATTTACAATACAAGACTTCACACAAAATCGGCTTCGTGTTGCCACATAGCCCAGAAAGTGCCCGCCATCCACTTGCTGCGTGCACAATTATAATTGTTTAGAAGAATTTTTTTTTTTATCTACAAGCGCGAAGCAACCATGTGACATTTTAAGTTGTCATGTCTATGTTTCATCTTATTTTCTTCGAATTAGTTATGTGTGGAATCATATATATGTGGAATCATTTATATGTGGGCAGATTAGTTGTCAAAGGTTGCAGCATTAGAACAGACATTGATGATTGGATGAATTCATCCAATTGTAACCTCTTCAGATTTTGTAAAGATATTAATGTAAACCAGCTTTGATCTCCGTGATTTACCGTTTGGCGAAGAAAAATGGTTGTTTATCTTCCGAACATCTAATCACCATTTACTCATGGCGACTGGTCGATGGTCAAACACTATCAGAACACTAAAGTATTTGCCAACAATGTAATAAGCATTTTGGAGATGAATACTGTGATCGGACCTACATATATGTGCAGAATATAGAATTATTTTGTTTTCATATGTTTTGTTATGACCCGGAATATTAACAAAAAACGTGTAATTCTTTAGTGCAAAAATGTTTTCGAGCAACCAGAACTTATTGAATTTGTATAGAAATTTACGAAGGTATAACATATTCAATCGATATACATAAGTAATTAATGGTCGGCTGCTCGTCTACCATGTCTATAACTTTAGTCGAATAAACCATAACGCTGTGGTATTAAAAATGATTTTGGAGTAATCAGTAATTCCATGTCGCACTCTCCTGAGTTAAACCCTAGATAGAAATCAGCATCTACATTTCATATTGATGTCTCACTCTCCTGAGTTTAACCCTAGATAGAAATCAGCATCTACATTTGATATTGATGTCTCACTCGTTCCGAGTGAGACCCTAGATGGTAAACAGCATTTCCACCTTTTACCGGTGTCCCACTTGTTCTGGGTGAAACGTGGCTCATCGTTACGGTACAATTACTAACATAACACGTTGTTAACATTTCCGGTATGTGCACATGTCATCCACAATGAATCAGTAATATTATCACACAGGGCTTCATAGTTTGGTTTTGTTAAGGTTTTAGTTGGTCAGTCTACATTTGTACAGTTAACTTTTGATGATGTCCACTACTGATTAGATTGAGCTAAGAGTTATTCCATCCCGTGAAAAGCAATCAACGATATTCCAGAGATATTTAACCTTATTTAATAGGTTCAATATATGGAAATTAACCTGGCATCATTTCTATGCTGTTAACGAGTCTCCGATTCAAGCTTGATGTATTTATGACTCTGATATAATGTGGAAATATTTATTCAATATAATTATTAATATAGCGATATCTGTCAAGGACGATATGTAATCGCCCACCACTTTCCCTTGAAGACAGTTAACATCATCGCAATTTAGTCAATGCGATTTAGCCGGTCTGACGATGGTGAACGTAGATCAAAAGTTCCTTAATATAGTTAGGTTGTCTTAGTCAGTCAGCAAAGCGCACAAGAGCTAGGTAAGGTCACAAATAGGAAAAGACAACGTGTCAGGGGGCTTTGCTTGATTAAGTTCGCCAACTCGAAAACATCATTAACCAACGAGTGATTGATAAAGGGACTTGTGGACATCAACTATAGTTAACCGCTGATGGCAATATACTGTGTTTCACCCGTTTACCCACACACTTGGCATCCTAGTTTTATATTCAATGAAGTTTTTCACATCAGTTTCTAAGTAGAGCAGTTGAGGACGCATCCATCGAATCTCATTTCTTCTTGTAGGTCCCTATAATCTTTAAAAACAGTGGTCATATTCTATATATTCGGAGGGCGTGGAACTCTGATTAAGTCACGTACAACTTGTCATTGAAACGGTTTTATCAAGGCTAGACCGACTGGTGAACATTGGTTTAAATATAATTTTATTGTCAAAATAATATGACAAAGGGAAACACAGTAAGCTTATAGCGTGTCTTGCCATTGCGTTGAATACAAACACAAAACTGTTTAACATAAACCAGATTAAACCTTATCTAACAATTGGTGCTCGGTTGTATTTGCGGTCTCCTAGTATATATTTAATCTATTTTGTTTCAGAAAGTGACTATACAAGTAACTAGTAGGTGATACGGCGGGACACAAGTGAAGTAAACAATCAAACTTAGCCGATTGCGTATGGTGAATATAATTTTCGTGATTGTCCTCTTCGATCAATATATATCAATATGTCCGTTTTCTTCCACTTTGTGGTCAATAACCTAAAATTGAATTTACCCGATTTTTTCACCTCGTAATTTTGAAATATTATCTAACGTGACCGACTTATACCAGGCCAAACTACATTTAACCTCAGGGGAAGCAATGTGAGGTCTTGGTGAGATAATAGCGATGTGATAACCGTCTGGCGGCTTGTGATTACAGCCTTGCTAACCTGTATGGGAAAACCAAATAGATTATGCAGTCTATTCAATATAGACATCACAACTTGCTATGGAACCAAGGGATCAATTTATAAATACGAAATGAATTCATCCGTGTTGTATATGTAAATGTTGACATTTAACCTGTGCTGTAGTCATAATTGAACTTAAATATGTACTGTGTTAAATACAAACTACTGGATTTTGCTTTACAGTGGTTATGCTTAAGGACAGTTATTTAGTTGACCTTTTTTATATGCTTATAAAACACGTCTTAAACACATGACAATGTTTTCGTGCAAATGCTTCTTTACCTTTGTTCTCTTAAATAAATGTTTGTTAATCAAGTTTAGCAACTACCTGATGTGACGTTGTGTGCATGTGGTGAGGGTTTTTCTTTAAATATTTTAATGAGATATTAACTACATCTCCTGGCAAAAGGCATATACTCTACTGGAATGGTACTTGACGTTGTTAAATAGCAGACGATGGTGTTGTTACACTGAAGTCATCTTAACACATAGTCGTGTTTCACAGTCACAATTAGGACAATTACCCTAATTAGCCGAACAATATCTGAAAAGAATGAGCAAATTGCCCGTAACAAGAACAGTTGTTGTTTCTTAAGATTCAGACTTTAGAAAACAGCCCAGCGTTAACATAGGATGGGTGTCATTACGCAGGATCAACTATCCGTACAGACAATGTTTTGACGAAGAATTGTTAGACTATCCTCAATATTGCCCCCGCTGTTTATAAGAAATCATTTTGGGTTTAAATTTAGAGTCAAATGGCTGAGCGAGCGCGAACACCTTTTAAAAAAGTTGGATAATTTGCTACGAATGTTATAATTACTTCACAACTTGCTTTGTATTTCATCACAAAACCTACCATAAACATGAGGTCGATGATTATCCAAATGTTTATATATAAAGCGGTTGATCATCGAATTAGTTTTTGTCCCAGTAATCTGGTTTGATGTGGTGCGAAGAGATCGGTAATTGCATTGTACTATATATCCCAAATGGGCGTCGTTCAACTTAAGAACTATGAATGCATATCAATATAAGACAATGTAGATACCAACTAGCTTATTTATTCTAAATCAATTATAGAAAAGAGAAGTTACGCATATTATACCAATATAAAAACCTTTTGTAAATGCATATAATATATACGCGTGTATGGCTTCGTCGTGATACAGAACGGCTCTTCGGTGCATGCACCACACGGTTTATCCGGAGGTGTACTGCACGAGTCTAACGTTGTTATACAACACAGGTTCTCTCTGGTTGTACTGCTAACATTGTTGCCGGTGTACTATATGTGTTCCCCGTCGGTGTACCACATGTGTTCCCCGTCGGTGTACTGCGCATGTTCCCATCGGTGACTGTACCTGTATCTGATCGGTGTAACGTATGTGTTCCCCGTCGGTGTACCCCACCTGTTCGTTTCCCCAAGTAGACCATCATAGGCAAAAAATGTGAAACAACCCGCTGGCTTCGAAATGTATGTGCCATTTGACCAGTTTTCAACCTAAAGCTGATTGATCGATTGATTGTCGTTTAACACCTTACTCAATGGTATTTCACGTATACGACGGCGGTGTACTCCAACAGTAATTAGCCACACTGACACAAACCATACAGTGCTCCTCCAATGCTAAGTGAGAACAGCATGAGTGTCCTCTGAACATGCTGCCCTTAGCCACTTAAAACTTACAATGCTCTGTCATGTACGTAACAATAGTTGTGAATACGGCGTTCAACACCAATCAAACCATATATTTGACTAAAAGTAGATTTGTTTGTCTGTTTGATTGATGTTTAACGTTGTACTCATGTGTATTTCACTTATATGACGGTAGAAAACCTCGTAAAAAATACCACTTGCGTTAGCCAAAGTAACCTCGTGTGACTCTTTTATGTGCATGTGGTCGACTCGAACCTTTACGGTACATAAAAAGGCGGTCAGCAGACCGTGAGGCTACCCACTGAGCCAAGGCGCGGGCCCCGAGTAAGCGAAGAAGCGCATCCAATATCATTACAATGTTTGTGTCGCAAAGAAAAATAGTTTAGTTTTATGTCACTGATGCTTTAAAGCAGCTTTTCGTTTTCGTTTTTAATGAATTTTCTAACAAATCAGCCGAAACCTTTCTGGGCTAATGGATATGTCTTGTCATTAAATTACTTGGATTCCACGATGCAGCAAATTGTTTTATTTTTAAAGTCGCCACATGGAACAAGTATTAACGTGTAGAACTATTCAATGGGAGAAACGTTAATCAAGGAACTTCATCTTTCCATTGTGAAGTCCCATAAAATGACGTGAATTCAACACCATATACATTTAATCTAATCGCAAGGTTAAGTTTTTTTCATGCTTGGGAAAGAATATTTTAAATGGCCGAATTTTCCACCATCAGGACTTTTGTACATTATATCGATGTAAATCAATTTTTTAATGTGATACTTTATACTATTTGAGTATATTTAATAAAACATGTATGACCTGCTAAATTGAATTGATGTGGTGAAAAAAAAAATGTGCATGCTGACTGTTTAGAACCTGATCTGTCTGAGATGTATTGTGATATTTTCTTATCATAATCATTTGATAGGAATAGCGCGAGGCCAAGTGCATAAGATGACGCTGTGCGACCCTCGTCGCTCATCTAATATAGGCATCAGATAAGGACATCGCACATTTCATCTTACTGGAAATTACGGAATTTGAATAGATAGCAATAAACTAAAAGCTGATCTCCTCAGTCTTAACGAGAGACAAACGGTTTGTCGTGCTTGTGTCTGTTCTGTTTAAGTGATTAGTCCAATTCCCACCAACCAGATGTCCGCACATTTAATTCCTGAGGTGAATCGAACAAATTCACCTCAGGTTGGGATAATTGTGCAGGTAGTCTTAAAATGTTAACAGTCGCAATCTGTTTGAAAACAAACATCGGCACTTTGAAAACAAATCAACCACCAAAAATATAAA
>JAUELC010278178.1:0-10219 GCA_031471745.1 Cryptochiton stelleri
TTCGGGTTTCCTTATAAGCCCATGTTTTATCATAAAATACCTCTTATCTCCAGTCATCTTATCTCCCCTCACTCCTTCTTTATACGTATTATTAATGACTTGTATCATCAATATTAATATTGCACGCGGCTGCAGCATATTAACACGCAAGCGCTAGTACAAAACGGAAGACGAGATTGCAATTACCGCTTGGCGAAGGAGGCTAACGTTAGCGCTATTCTCGCCCCCGCCAAAAGAGAGAAATAACAACATGAGCGACCTTAGCGGGCGCGAGAACATCACGAATCAATTGCAATCTCGACATTCTCGCTCCCGCCAAGAGCAAGAAAGTATAACATTCGTGACTTTGGCGGGAGCAAGATATCGCGAAAATATAGATTGCAATCTTTAATTGTTAAAAATGGAATCTCGTTATTCTCGCATTTGGCAACCTTGGCGGGGGCGAGAATGTCGCCAACGCATTGAAACCTCGACATTCTCGTCTTTCTCGCCGCCGCCAATGTCGCGATACGAGAAGGGCGAGATTGTTAAAAATGGAATCTCGCCATTGTCACCTCGCGACCTTGGCAGGGGCGAGAAAGTCGAGATTATAGTGGTTTGGCGTGGTTGTCGCCCCCGCCAAAGGCGAGATTGTAAATGGCCGCAATCAGCCACCATAGCTATCTTCTGAGACTCACTTTACTATGTTTTCTTCCCCTTAAAGTATATTAAAAATATCCTTAATGTCCAAATGTTATATCACAAAATAAAAGTGGTTATCCAGAAATAATAGTTTGTTGATAATGAAAATGTCCGACTCTTTAAATTAAGGTGTAAACTTTAACACAATTATGCCCGGGAAGTTTTCCTGTCTTAAGCTCATTTTCCGGCCAGCGGATATCAATATGTGGTCCGTATATTCACCCAACTTAAAAACCGGAAAATCAATTTGACGAAAGTTTACCGTGAAATGTACCAGCCGTTAAACCCGCTCCCAAAGGCGTGTCGTGGTAGGAGGGACTTAGTTTGCGGGAGGCATTTCTTTGTTACTTTAACAGCAAGCCTCAAATGGCATAACAATTTTATTTGTTTGCATCGTTGGTTTATTACGTCATAGGCTACTGAGAATACGTACACCGCGACGAAATGGCATAAGAAAATCATAGAATTAAAATACCTGTGACCTAATTAATACTGAATAATACATTGTTTTAACCCACGCCGTGACACATAAATTTAATAGACCGTGAAATTCTATTATGTACGCCTTCACCATAAGTATGTGCGTAATGTACTCAATTATGCCCTGTAATACTATACCGTAGTAAAATTAAATATCGGGCACGTGCGCCTTTGTTGACTCATACAATAATACCCCACAAGGCGAAGGGCTGGTCAAATAAGGGTCTTTGATTGGTCCCCTGTTTCCGGCAGCGGGCTATATAGGGAGTTTACAGCTCAGTTCGTCAGTCTCGTGCGCTACAGTGTTCCTCGCATAAGTCTGATATATATCGTTTTTTACATTATTAACCATATAGTTCTGCAGGAGTTTGCTTGCATTTGCCACTATGGACGCTCGCATCCCGTCCCCTATCCGCCTCGTCTTGTGTGTATGCTGTGTCACCTTGGGCACTGCCCTACCCTGGGGGATGGGACCTGATCCAAGATTTCTGGTAAGTCCAACATTAACCTTCATATATTTGCGCGTGTCATTGTGATTTAAAAAAAACTGATTGATTGACTGACTAGTATTTAACGCCAAACTCAAGAGTATTTCACTTATATGGCGGTGTACCACGACAGTAAATATAGCCACACTAACACAACCATTACATCTGAAGTGTTTGCATGCTCTGTTGGAAAATTAATGTTCCTCCATGCAGGACTAATTCAAGACTACGCTCCGAACATGCTGCCCTTTGCCAGAGGGCTGTGGTTCGTATCAATATGTTTCTGTACAATTATCATCGAATGAAATGTTTTACTTAGATCTGAAAATTATTTTGGGTATTATGTATATGGTTACCCGCAAATGTCATTCTCATAACTCGGCATAGAATGATAGATATAGACGAACAAAGTATAGACAAAGATTAATTTTGGTTAATCAATGAGTCCCTTTATTGATATATAAGGTACATCGACAAGATACTCAAGCAATGTAAATGTTCATAAAATATTATACGGATTGCACAGGGGTGTCGGTAAAGTCAGGTTTTGTGTATATCCACCATGTGATCGCCAGTATTAAATGCCGCCCACTTAGGCCACTCTGCTAACCGCACTTCCAAAACGATACAAACATATTTCATCTCATTGCTCTAGTTTACTTTTCGCGGACGCTCTTAGACCGTAATTATTAAATTACTAGATAATTGATATAACATATTTATCAGTGTAATTATGTCTATATG
Source organism: Cryptochiton stelleri (assembly GCA_031471745.1). NCBI lineage: Eukaryota > Metazoa > Mollusca > Polyplacophora > Chitonida > Mopaliidae > Cryptochiton > Cryptochiton stelleri. Next base: position 2,394 of record JAUELC010278178.1, read on the forward strand.
TACCCAGATATTAATTTGGAATTGGATACAAAAGTTACACGCGGGGGACGGGCGCCATGTTCATGTTAATAACTCATTAGGACAAATTATAAATGCTATATACAGTGACATTCTGAGTAGCCGGATTAGTCTTAAATATAGTATTTTAACGGGCGCATAGCATACGTGGCGATCGCCGTCATATGAGTGAAATAAACCGAAGTACGGAGTAAAACCCCAATCAAATAAAGAAACACACGTGTCGATGCGTAATACACAGGTAAACAGGCGCAATACACATTTTTGTGGCTCATTTTAGGCTATTCACATACAATTCATTATTCAGTGACGTTCTGGATTAACGGAATAAAATCTAAAATGCAAATATTTTTTTGATATTTTAGGCCATCGTCAGTCAATAGATACTTTAAATTAATTTTGGCTTGTACAAGCTGCTTGTATAAACCTATTCCTATAGTAATGATTGATAAATTAGTGAAGAGGTCTTTCAGTGGTAGGTTTTTTTTTTTTAGCGGTACTTTTTTCAGTAGCCTGCTATTTTTTTTGTCAGTTGTATTTTTTTTTAAAGCGGTATATTTTTTAAGCAGTACTCTTTTCAGCGGTATTTTTTCAGCGGTACTTTTTTAAGCAGTATTTTTTTTTCAGCGGTACTGGCAGATGTAATGGGAGGGCGGTTGAAGAGAACTGTCTGTACCATGGTGCTCTCAGAGCTAAGGGGCAAAACGAAGCCGATCGTCGTGGCAGATTTGGAAATTTGCACACTTTGGCTTATTGCACCATGTATTATGTCCTGTGCTTGTCTTGTATCTTGTCATTGTCTTTTGCCAGTGGCCTCGAGCTTGGTTTCCTTTACATATTGCTCTTGCACGCCGTCATATGAGTGAACCTTAAGTTCACCGTAAAACCTCAATAAATCAAACAAACAAGCATATATAATAGTCAACTATGGCTGACAATAGTCTTAACTAGAAATGTTATTAATTATTTAACAAGAATGTTAAGAACTTATACTAGCGTCATATTTCCGGTTCAACCAATACTACACTGACTCAACCTGGGCACATTTTATTTGTGTTGTCAATCCGGGTAATCTACGTATAATAATACAGATTTATCAATCATCTTATCCCGGTAATTGTTTTCAAACTTTAATAGACAGATTACTAAGATTACGTACAATTTAAAACACTGAATAATAGACAAAGATAACGCAAATAAAGATTAAGACAATGCAAGTCTCGAACGATACGAAAATCTACCCACGATTCCACTCACGAGGCCTATACATTAAGTCAATTAAAGCGAATGTCTCAAAGCCAGGGATAAATAATTCAAGGAAGACGCGGGATCACGTCCTGCCTGTTGTGACGAGGTCTGCCGGGCGAATTGATGTCAATCAGGGTTAATCCCCACCATACCCGCGTAATCAATAAATCTGCACGCTAAACGTTGGCTTCATATCGAGCTGAAATATAGATAGTATTGTAAAATGGCTTCAATTATAGGAAATTCTCTTATCATTTTCTACTAAATTGTTCTGTGGACATAGTTCATTATTCATTTTTATTTTGAGGGTCGTTGGCGGGAGCCGCTTCTTGTGTCCTGTTGCTCACTGGGGCAACACCAATTTGCTTGTGACTTCTTGCGCACTTTGTCCTGTGATTGTCATTCTCGTCATTGTTTGTTGCCGGTGAAGGCGAGGGTGGTTTCCTTCACCCATTGGAGTGGCACGGCGTAATATGAGTGAAATAACCCCAAGAAAAACGTAAAACCCTATATACTAGAAGAAAACAAAACAAACCTATCTTTAAACAGGCAAGTGATGAATATGCCTGTCTTAAACCATGTGTCGGAAACAAAATGACGACAGAAATCTTCAGTTTTAATTCTAAAAAATATCATATGTTCAAATCGTAGTTTATTTATAGTTAATTTCGATAATTCCCCAAAATTCGACGTAAATGACTATATATATAAACTCTCGTAAAATCTGCATAATAATCCCGTTAAACGGCGCGTTAGTTTTCAGACTAATACCCGTGGTCGGAACGTTTTGACCACGGCCAACCAAAGACGCTGTGGCTCAGCAGTTAGCGTGTCGGATTGCTGATCCTCCTTCCATGTACCCTAAGGGCTCGAATCCCCCAGTCGACCACAGGTACATGATGGAGTCACACGAGATAACCCCGGCTATCGCGCGGGGAGGTTTTTACGAGGTTTCCTCTCCGGTTTTCCACCGAATTTAGTAGTAAGGCAGAGTAAGAAGTGGATAATCCGTCGTCATATAAGTGAAATTCCCTTGAGTACGACCTGAAGCATCAACCAAACACACAGACAATCACCTCATCAGACGACAGTTTGCTTTAATGTTACCCCCTCTAGTTGAAAGTAATTGTTTCGAATGCTAACTTTTATTTAAACGTTATCGTCGAAGCTTCGTTCTTCATTTAGCTTTCGTATCGGAATAATAAAACAGTTAAAGAATACAACAAAGGGAGTAAGCAAGATTCTGGTGCCCTTCACCAGGCCTATTTCCCGAGCCGAAGAAAAGGGAACTGGAATCCTGCTAACTTCCTCAATGGTACACTTTAACTGTATAATAACATTATGTTACATCATGTCAATTTTTCATACGGGTCAATTATTACTTAATTTAATTCAATTAGTTACTGACGTTGACACATGTGTCTATAATGAAAACAAGTTGCCATTTATTCTACATATGTGTAAGAGTTGAATGTTGATTCATACCCGTTTCGCCTAAGGGGTATTCAATTCACACGTTGTGCGGGTGTATTAATTTGGTAATTTTAAAAGTCAGTTTAACAGAAATTTAGTGTTATCGTTTGACGTATAACTTACATATAAATGGATGCCAACTTCTATTTCTTATCCATATCATCCATATATAAGTTTTATGTTGAATGGCATTCAGAACTGCTGAATGCCATTCAGTCAAATAAGTTATCTTCATGGGTAATTGATTTCTATTTATGTAAGCCACATTGTTTTCCTTATCTTAGGGAATCCGGGAGGTTTATTTGACATACATGCTCATAAAAATCCGATATTGTTTATTAGGATGGTATTTGGAAGTTTGGGTTGATATTTTTTATTAGCACGGTATTTGGAAGTTTGGGTTGATATTATTTATTAAGATGGTATTTGGAAGTTCCGGTTGATATTGTTTATTAGGATGGTATTTGGAAGTTTGGGTTGATATTGTTTATTAGAATGGTATTTGAAAGTTTGGGTTGATACTGTTTGTTAGAATGGTATTTGGAAGTTTGGGTTGATATTGTTTGTTAGAATGGTATTTGGAAGTTTGGGTTGATACTGTTTGTTAGAATGTTATTTGGAAGTTCCGGTGGATATTGTTTAATAGGATGGTATTTGGAAGTTTGGGTTGATATTGTTTATTAGGATGGTATTTGGAAGTTTGGGTTAGTATTGTTTATTAGGATGGGATTTGGAAGTTTGGGTTGATATTGTTTATTAAGATGGTATTTGGAAGTTTAGAGTGATATTGTTTATTAGGGTGGTATTTGGAAGTTTGGAGTGATATTGTTTTTACGGTGGTATTTGGAAGTTTGGAGTGATATTGTTTATTAGAATGGTATTTGGAAGTTTGGAGTGATATTGTTTTTTTAGAATGATATGAATTGTCAGTCAAAACTGTAGACTATGTTCAAATTTATCGTTTGAATAATTGAACACCATAACGCCGTATATATTTAATAAATGTAAAGAAAGATACATTTGCATGGCTCAAGCGGGGATCAAACCCGGGATCTTTGGCGAGCAGGGTCAGCACTCTTTTGTAACGTTTTATCTTCTGTTTATAACGTTTGGGTATTTAAAGGTTCTACCATACATGTATAAGAATCCTAGCAGATTGTATAGACCAGGCATATACCTCGTGTATTTCTTCATCAACTTAACCTTTCTCTGAGAACTCGTCACCTGAAACCAAATTACAGTCTCTGTGAATAAGTAATGGGTTGAAAACAAAAGACCAAAGAAATCTGCGATCGACAGGTGTTATACTGCTAAACAGTAACTAAATATACACTTGGGTTACTATATACTCGAGGGTATTTACACGCCGAAGAGCCATTGTTCCGAACCCAGTTCTACACGAACTGTGCTATAAATTACCCATTTCTTTGTTGTCGGTTCTTTTGTACTAGTGAATGTTTAGTTATGTACTAAGCTATCTTTTTGTTTACAAAATGCGTTAAATTAGCTGCCCGTTTCACATCATATATTAATCGTCTTTCGTGAGCTAAATAGTTCGGACAAATATTTTCCTTTGACTGCAAATATACAATGATAGTCGAGTTTGTGTCGTTCCACTTCGCTGTTTGTTTGTTTAGTGGGAGTTTTTAGTTTAACACTAAATTCAGTATAAATCAATCACTCAATCAATTATTGAATCAATAACTCAACTCATGTTTTCTTTCCAGGAACTGCCCGTATGTTCTAACCGTCGGGCAACTACACCTTGTAAAATCATTATGGCGGGTTCCCAAGCGGTTCAGAATGACGTCATCTCGAGTTCTGGCCAGGACGGACAGATCTGCACATGCCCGGGGGAGAGTTCCTGGCCGACAGTTTGGGGGGAGGATCCCGACCGAACGCTGTCATTCTTCATTAACGTCGGAGGTATGTATCCGATGAATGTCTTGTTTAGCCGTACTTTAATGGAGTTTTCGCATAAATAGTCCTACCCCCGCGGCGCTCCTGAAGCAATGGCGAGTTATATATACTGACCCATTTGTTTAAGCCGCTCCTAAATCACGGTCGGTTTACCGGGAATGGCCACTATCCCTAGTTTCGTTTCACTATCTAATCAAAACCCTGTTTCAGCAGTTTCAAGTTTGAATCTTCACACAAACACTGATTGGCTCCCGGTCAAGTTATAAACGATGGCCAGTTAATGGAGCTCGGCTACAGCAACTGACACGGGCTATAAAGCATGAACTAATAGATTTGGTAAAAATTCTCCCTCTACTGGCCATCCCCGGTAAACCGACCATGTTTCACTGTGTGTTGATTAATCTATCCCGTATTTGAGTCTAGGCTCATTCATCCATTCGTTCGTTCATTCGTTCGTTCGATCATTCATTTCATCGTTCGCTCGATCGTTGGTTGGTTGGTTGGTTCGTTCGTTCGTTCGTTCATAATTGACCCTATTTCGAAGGGCGGCATGTCCCGAGGGTACGGTGGTCATGCTGTCTTTACTTAGCTCTGGAGGAACATTATTTTCCAACAGAGCAAAACACTTTACATTTGATGGTTGTACTATTTTGGCTTTTGACTGTTGGAGTACACCGCCGTCATATAAGTGAAATACACCAATCAATCAATATATATATTATTGTAACTCAATGTATTCATTTTACTAGTATGTATTTGGACCTATGACCAATACACAATAAATACTGATTCATTAATTCAAAATGACACAGGCATACTAATTGCTAACAGATTGTCAAAATGAGGTTTCTTTGTTCGAAATTACACTACTTTATGTAGGCCTACTGACGTGTTGCTAAAGCGATATTGAACATATTGAGTTGGACAGACAGCGTTGCAGGTTCGGTTCCCCAACGGTTCACTGTCGGCAGAACTGTCTGAAATAGTCTTTGTTCTAACTAAGAGAGTGTAATCCCAAACATAATGAAAACACTGAAGGACTGAGTGACGTCGCTACCATTTATTTAAAAGTGTGTTTAGCTTAGCTCTGTTGTACAGTGTGTGCTCGAAATAACTAAGCACGAGTCATTAACCAGCACACTATTTTTTATCTTAAAAATAGTATTTTAACATTGTACCGAATCTTTGCCCGTATGTTAGCTGTACAAATAGGTAGATATAGACGTTATAAGGTTGGACGTGTATATAGACCGTGTTCGAATTGTAACCCTTGCAAAGTGGAGGATGAATTCTATTTCATTCAGATTTGTCCTCCCCTTAATCATTTAAGGCTTCTGCATATTAAGAAATGTTGTCGTAAAAACCCTCTGTGTTTGCATTTTATGTACCAATAAGCTGAATGCTTTAAGGGAAAGATCACCGATTTTCAACAAAAACGTACTATTCTCAACGTATAATTTTAAAGACAATCAGACGCGTCGCGTTTAGCAGGTGAAAGCAAAGTCGTTAATTATTTAATAATAAAAAAAAAACAGGATATGGCGCTAATCGTGTCCCGTGTACCCGTCTGCTGGTGTATTTACTGTTGGGTGCTTTTCTTTTCCCTCAACGAACGGAAACCGGTTAAATATAACAAGATCCACCGGTACATCCTTGAGCGGACAGGCACGACTAGGACACAGACCTGCCCTCGAAGAACCAATAGCGCCACATCCTGTTTTTAAATTAACTAATTACCGGCTATGCTTTCACGGTTCTAAATATGACACAGCATATTGTCTTAAAAAGGTAAACGCTGGGAATTCAAACATTTTTGTTGTAAATCGGTGGTCTAGGTTTATAATAAACTAAACTAAACAATCGAGTCTATTCGTGTCAAATGACAACAATTTATGATTGTATACATAGGGATCTAACATTATTTGTTTCTGAATAAATTGCCCTATCATTTTAACATGTCTATACATCACCGTCTTATCAATAAATGGTTTTGACAGCGTTATTACATTTTTTTTTAAAACATAATAGGTGTCATTAAGTAAAGATAAGGGGAGATAACCCAGAGTTCATTAACCCCAGCTTGGATATTTCTATCACGGTAATTAGAACTGTCAAATGCACTAAAGCTGTTTTGATGTATGGTGAACAGTTTGTGACATCGAACTTATATGGCTGTTATGAAAACCCATAAGTGGTTCAGATTACTATTTTGATCAAAGTGGAAACGCGTAACAGTTTATGACAAGAAATAGACTTTGTCTTAAAATATTCCCAGAAGGCCTAAACTATGCAATGGATTTCACGGGTGGGTTTGATGTAGCTCAACGGTTTTCCACAGATTTTGAAGGTTTTTTGTTTTGGTGATAAAATTAGGCCGACATGTAACTTAGATATCACGCGAGGTTGTACAACAACAGGCAGGAAGAGTTTTGTAGGGGAGATCACTCTAACATATTCTCTATACTCAATTGTTTCTTTAAATTATTTTATCAGGTCGCCAGACATCTGTCCAGTATAGCTTTTGTGAACCAATCGTTGACGACAGATCTTGTGTGGGCGATGAAGTAGTTGCTTCCCTTGGTGGTCCTTCAATTCTTCCCACAGAACTGGAGGTAAAAAACTGCAAATGCTCTTCCCATGACCCTCTACACCTGAAGCAAGTTGTCTCTTACGGTTTTAGAAGACGTCAAGATTTCGTCTGCTCAATGGTAAGAGTTAATAAAAGCTAAACTGTCATTAAGACATCACTGGTACACTCGCACTCTGAAATCTCTTCGATATACCTTACAAGCCCGGGTCCACATACGGCCACAGGTGACAGTGGAGATCCATTTCTATAAAACGGTCAAATTGATTCACTGTGGAGATGGACCTTGTATGTAATGATTAGACATTTTGAATGCGTTTGTAAACTCCAAATCGAGTCGCCCTTAGGCTAAGGACAGCATGTTCTTAGGTCATTCATGCTGTCTTTACTTAGCCCTGGAGGAGCATTAATTTTCCAACAGAGCAAAACACTGCACATTTTATGGTTTGTGTTAGTGTGGCTATTTACACCGCCATCTTATAAGTGAAACACCCTTGAGTACGGCGTTAAACACCAATCAATCAATATAGGGTACGCTTATCTCCATATGGAACAAGCTTTGCCTCTAGCACCAAATATG